>JARFJB010002196.1:145000-277500 GCA_036346205.1 Vesta saturnalis | reverse complement strand
TAAGTTGTTCCATATCTGGGTATACACTTTCTGAAGTCGAATAATTTTACATATTATAGCATAATGAATAATCAAATAATAAACATATTCATGTTTGATTTCCAAATGAATCGATGGTTAATCATACACACTCGCGAGCTAGACAAACAATCAATATTCCCGTGATAATAATTACATAATTAACTAGGTAATTATATAATTAATTAATTAATTAATAATGTGTAATAAGATATTATATTCGCATATTTCATACTATGTACGGTTTGCGAAATCGCAGTTAAATGGGTGGTCTCAATTTCGCCTTCTTATACGGCAAATGCCATCAGACATATGTTTTTTTTATCTTTATTATTAATTAGATAGTTCAACTTGATACTATGCCTGGTTTTCGAGATCGAGGAAAGGGGCTCGTCTCAATTTACCCCCCAGACAGCTTTATCACATATTATTTTTGTATCTCCATTATTATTATTAATTAGATATAAGATAATCTGAAAATGTTAACTTCATGCAATGCCCGGTTCTCGAAATCCAGGATAAAGGTTTGGTTTCAATTTTCATCCCCTAAGCCTACAGATCCATCACATTATTTTTTTATCTTCATTATTAATTATATGGTAATATAATCTGAAAATATCAACTTAATACTATGCGCGGTTTCTGAGATAGGCATTGGAGGTTTCTTGCAATTTTACCCTCTAAAAAAATTTGAAAAGTAATTATTTTAATTTTGTTATTGCTTTATTACAGTACAGACCGGATCGTAGCCACATCATTTTTTTGGAAAATACGGAACAAACAAAATATACCCACGTACTACACAAAATTAAAAAACACCGAACGTGTTTCTATAGCTACGTTACCATCATCAACGGTCGACTAGAACAAACATTAGATAAGGTCATAAATCATAAAAAAATTATTTTTTGGTGATTTCAATGTCAATTTTTTTAAAAATTCTTAATTATTACAAAAGTTGTTAAATATAACGAGTTCTTATGATTTAAAATGTTGCGTTAGTACGCCCACAAGGGTGTCCCAATGTTTATATAAATAATATTCTTAGGAATCTTGAAAGTAATGCGTATAGAACTTTTAACATTCCTGTACAATTTTCTGCTGCCCACATACAATAATAATAATAACATATTAAAAACAAAAGAACTTTTATACTTCGACATAATGTAAACGCCAAAAACCTAGATTTATTCAAAAACCATCTGGATAGTATAAATTGGGAAGTATTTTGTTCGGAATATAACGTGGATACGATTCTACGAAATTATACCACCGTTATATTATAAATACTTTCTTCTGAAGAAATATTATTTAAAAATAATTTCAAAAATTGGATTACAAAAGGAATTCGAGTATCACGTAGGATAAAAAGGAAACTTTATTTCAGGATAAAGGAAAGACCCCCATGTACATTTAAGTAATTATTACAGGAAATATAACGGAATACTAAAAAAGGGTATAACAAACGCAAAAAAGCTTTAGTCTAGTAAAATAATAAATAATTCAACCAACAACAGTAAAACAACTTGCCAATTAATCAATTCTAATCTAAATAGAAAAACACGTACATTTAAACCGTTAACTCTTAACATAAACAATACTATAATTGACGAGGCAGGTACAATTTCAGATATTTTTAGTAATTATTTTGTGTCAATAGCAGAACAAAGTTTAACAGGTATTCCTCCAGGTAAATACAATACAAAACCCATTGAGACTGTGCAAAAATCTTTCTATCTATATCCCGTAACATACGAAGAACTACATAGAGTTATAAATAAATTAAATAATACAAGTGCATGTGGGCTAGATAATATTCCTATACAAATGTATAGAAAATGTTTCACCGCTTTGCATAAACCTTGGTTGAGCATGATTTATTGATGTCTAAGCTATATTCATATGGAATTAGAAGTACGTTCTGGAATTTGTTTTAATCGTACCTAAGTCAAAGGTACAAATATGTAGTAACAGAAAGATTGTCAAGTACAGATCAAATAATTGAGGAAACATCGACAATGTGCTTAATAAAGTATGGTGTACCCCAAGCTTCAGTCCTGGGACCCATACTGTTTATGTTATTTATGACCTTCCACAAAATTTTAGTTCCTCAAATAATATGGCAATATATGCTGACGATACCAATGTTACTATAAACTGTCAAAATTCTAACTTACTTTGTCATCTTAAGCCTTCACTTGAAATTTTAATAAACTGGTTCAATGTAAATAAATTTTTTGGTTAATCTTACAAAAACAAATATGTTAATATACAAAAAAATTTAACATCGGAAATAACAAACGTAAATTTAACCAACCTCAAGTTGGATGTGCGCAAAAGTTGCAATTTCAATTGGCACGAACATATTCAAAATCCTAAGCCAAAACTAAATACTGCAGTCTTTGCACTTTCCAGATGTAAGCACTACTGTGATGTAAAATCCCTACTTCAAGTACATTATGCACTGTTCGAATCAACATTACGTTATGACATTGTATTCTGGGGAAATGCGAATGTAGGTCTGGTGAAAGAAATGTTCAGGATTAAAAGGAAGACTATTCGTATAATATTTGCATTAAACAGAAAGGGCACCTGGAGGCCGTATTTTTCTAAGCATAATATTAAAACCATATATTCAATATACAGGTATGGAAAAACATTATTGCGGACCTGACTTATAATAAGCTAGAAAGAAACCCAATAAGCATTATATGAGCGTGAGAGAGACATAACTTTACCGATGTTGCCACTTGTACATATTTGCATGTAGGCACAAAATATGAACTACTTAAGTCTCTTTAAATCTAGCTTCAACATTTCTAACGAAACCAAAGCAATTAAGATGATGTTGAAAAGTCGCGTGTTCTTTGAAACTATTAAGTAAATACTTTACACTTAAACATTAAATGATAATGCCTCAAACATCGAAGTTTATTGTAATTATTGGAAAGATGGCCGCCGATGAAGGATCACGAACTGCTACGGAAAGTGTTAATAATAAATGTGCGCTAAGTACTTGCAATAAAAAAGTTGTAAATGGTTTGTATTGTAACATATGTTCTTCAGTATACCATGCTAAATTCAGTGGCAGTGGTTCTGTGATTAACAGCAAATATATGATCTGTTTAACGTATATTCCCAATATAAACGTGAACAAAAAAGTGAGTGAACTGTATTTAAAAAATGCTGCAATTTTAAGTGAGAATAAAGTGTACTCATCAGTGGTGATAAATCTTGAAGAAAAATGCAATTTACTGAAGGAAAAAGTAAGCTCTTTAAATTATTTATTCACAAAATTTTCTAATGTCCAAGTAGATAATGTAAATTCTTCGATATTGACAAACGACGGCAATCAGTCTAGAAGGTCAAGAGATCAAACTCTTTCACCTTCCAGACTTACCGGAAAATTACGCGCTAATCGCATCACAACAGTGAACAAATTCGCCAACGATGATAGCAATTATGTAATGCACTACCAAAAACTGTAATTGGTAGTGCAATCACAAGTGATACAGATAACCGGCTTCTGAATTTCGCAGCTGCAACCAAAAAAATCTGGGTTTATGTCGGAAAAGTGAACAAAGGTACTAGTGAAAATATGATAAAAAATTACTTGCAAAACAAATTCCCAAATAAGGAATTTGTTAATGTAAACTTTCACCATTATCACACATAATAAAATACTTATCTTTTTTGGGTTTTTTAATGGTGTGTTTTAAATTATACAATCTAAAGGTTTCAATAACACTTGTTGAAAACAATTTTGTCAAAATTAAAAAATTAAAATATAAACATCGGCCTACTATCAATATAACAGTTTGAGAAACGTATCATAACTTGATTAAATTTTGTTAAATGAGTTTTTTGGCTGACATTTTTCATTGTTAGCCTTCGTCGTAGAGGGTGTTCTGATTTGTCATATTTAAGACAGTTTAACAATATTTAATTTTTTATGACCTAGTTATTCTTTACTAAAAATTAATTCTACAGTTGGTTTTATACGTTTCTCAAAGTGTTATATTAATAGCAGGCTGATGTTCATATTTTAATTTTTCAACTTTGACGAAATTGTTTTCAACATCTTTAACAATTTTAATAGATATTACTACTGACAAAGATAACTGTAAGTGTTATCGAAAGGTTTAGATTGTATACTTTAAAATACACCATTAAAAACCCCAAAAAAAGATAAGTATTTTATTATGTGTGATAATGGTGAAAGTTTACATTTTCATATTTCAGACCTTTAAGGGGAGGAAACTTATCGTTCTATCAGAAAATTTGAAAAATTAAGGAAACGTAAAGCACAATTATTATCGTCACTCACTTTTTATTACGATGCCGAGACCAAAAATTATCCCAAAGTTTATCTACATTAAAAGAAATTTTAATAACAAACAAGCTAATAATATTAACAGAAGAACTGAAAATGTTCTTCTGCGTAATCAAATACATATTACTAGGAAGTTACTGGATAACACCGACAGAAATATTTTATATTTACATTTAGAAATTTGACCGATATTGAATAGAGAAGATTGGGATAAAATTGATTCTATAACGTTTAAATCTATGGAAATAAATTTTGACATTTCATGTCAACGTCAAAAAGAAAAATTTGATAAATTATACAAACAAACCTTTCTGATAGTGTTGTTTCAGATTACCCTATCGAACCGCTTTCTAAAGGAGGAAATTTTGCGATAACACCAAGAGTAATACCTTTTGAAGATATAATTTCCAATATCGAAAACTCCATTAAATCATTACCTTTGATGCTGCTAATGAAGTTAGATATAACACCGTTAACATATTACGTAAAATAAAACCTCCAAAGAACAACTTATCCTTTCGTGAACGACGTGCTTTACTTGATCTTAAACACAATGAAAATATAATAATATTAAAATCAGATAAAGGTAATGCAATTGTTATATTAAATTGAACGATTATAACGTTAAAATAGAACAATTGTTGAAACTAGAGACTTATCGTGAAATACCAAAAGATCCAACAAAAAAGTTTCTAAAAAAATTTGATTATTAACAAAATTGTTAACATAAAGCCCACCAGTATGACTTAGCTTTCCTTATCTTCAGAGGCGAGAACGCCATGACAAGTTTCTTTTAAAAACTAAAGAACTGATTAAATTGTCATCTATTTCTGAAGAAATAAAAAAGAAACTAAATAACTCTGAAGCTATTTCACCAAAACTATATGGTTTACCAAAAATCCATAAACCTAATATTCCTATAAGGCCTATTGTTAGTGCAATTGGTTCTCCTACATATAGTCTTGCAAAACATCTTACATTTTTATTACAACCTCGTATAGGTAAAACACCCCATTACATTAAAAATTCTGCCGAGTTTGTTGAAAAAATGCATAGTTTCAAAATTGAAGAGGGTGATATAATGGTCAGTTTTGGTGTTGTTTCACTTTTTACAAAAGTGCCTCTAAAAGAAACTATTGAATACATTGATCATCTTTTTCCAAAGGAAATAACCATTCTTTTTCACACTGTCTTACTACAACTTATTTTCAGTGGAATAGTAAATTTTATGAACAGATTGATGGTGTAGCAATGGGTAGTCCCCTTAGTCCTGTTATAGCTAATTTTTACATGGAAAAACATTAGCGTTACAAAATACACCTAAAAAACCTTCAGTTTGGTATAGGCATGTAGATGACACATTTGTTTTTTGAAGACATGGAGAAGAGGCACTGCATGAGTTTTTGATTTTTATAAATGGTATACACCCTAGTATTCAGTTTACCATGGAAAAAGAAACTAATGGAAGTTTACAATTTCTTGATATATTAATAAAAATAATAATTCACTATCTTTTAGGTTTACAGAAAGTCGACACACACTGATAGATACCTTCATAAATTATCCAACCACCATCCACGTCAAAAAATTGGTGTAATTAAATCTTTAGTAGATCGAGCAAAACGAATTTGTAACCCTGAATTTTTGAAGGATGAATATAAATATTTAACAAAATCCTTACAATGTAATGGATATTCACTTACAGATATTAATAATGTTATTATACCTTCTAGACGTAACCTTAAAGCAAAACCAGTTCTTAATGTTGGTACTGCTTTTCTTCCTTTTATAGCTAATGTTACAGATAAAATTGAAAAAATCCTAATTAAATATGGCATTAGGACTATTTTTAAACCTACAAGAAAAATTAAAGAACATTTAAGATCACCTAAAGATGTTTCAAACCCATTATCATCTTCCGGAGTGTATAAGTTATCTTGTTCATGTGGAAAAGTATACATTGGAACCACAAAACGTAGTTTTGATACAAGACGTAAAAACCATATGAGATCTTGTAGATTAGGTCAACCGAAGAAGTCTGCGGTGGCTGACCATGCCTTAAATAATTTAAATCATGACATTCAATTTGACAATATGGAAATATTGGCAAGACAAACCCATTATTATGTTCGTTCACAACGTGAAGCTATTGAGATATATAAACATCCTAATAATTTTAATAGACAAGAAGAAAATCTGCGTTTAAATAGGTTTTGGCATCTTATAGTTAAAAGGCATAAGAATACGTCTTGATTTTGATTTTAATTTTGACTTTTGGTATGTCTATGTTTTTTTGGTGTGTTTTTCCTAGGTCTTGAAGCAAATGCTTTACCAATTATATGTTAAATTACCACAGCACTATAATTTAACATAAGTAGTTGAAATTAAGATTAAAATTAAAAAATTACCAACTGGATTATTTTGTTTGATGTCATGTTTATATTTGTGAATCCTTCTATCATTTTCAAACTCTACACTTACATCATAAATTGATTAAATTTTGTTAAATGTGTTTTTTTGGCTGACGTTTTTCATTGTTAGCCTTCGTAGTAGAAGGTGTTCTGATTTGTTATCTTTAAGACAGTTTAACAATATTTAATTTTTAATGACCTAGTTATTCTTTACTAAAATATAAATTTAATTTTTATAGTTGGCTTTATACGTTTCTCAAACTGTTATATTAATAGCAGGCTGATGTTTATATTTTAATTTTTTCAACTTTGACAAAATTGTTTTCAACATCTTTAACAATTTTAATAGATATTACTACTGACGAAAATAACTGTAAGTTTTATCGAAACCATTAAAATACCCAAAAAAGATAAGTATTTTATTAAGGAATTTGTTGTCGAAAAGCTCAAAAATTCTAATCCTACTGAGTATAGTATCTATTCTTTCAAAGTTGGGGTAGACTCTAATTTGTCTGACCTCATATATGATAGCCAGATTTTGCCTCAGGGTGTTGTAATTCGTCGTTTTAAATTTGTTCGGGGCTCTATCGAAAAAATTCAACCATGACCAGTTGTATAATAAATCCATAATGAATATTTCTAAAGATAGCAACCAATCTATTCGAAATAAAGTACATGAATTAGAACTTTTTCTTAATGAAAATAAATGTGACTTTTTATGCTTTTCTGAACATTGGCTAAGTGCGGAGGATATTACGAACGGATTCAAAATCCATAATTCTAAGATTCTAAGTGCATTTTGTCGACAATCTTCTAAAATCGATAATTCTAAGATTCTAAGTGCATTTTGTCGACAATCTTCTAGTCATGGAAGTGTTATAATTTTAGGAAAATTGAGTGTACAAGCAATTCCGTTAGAATACAAAAACTTAATGTCTATTGAAAAAATATGTGAAGCGACGGTAAATTACTGTACTACGATTGGCATTTCTATCATTAACTTTTACAGATCACCGTCAGCTGACTTTAATTTGTTTTTGAAACAATTAGAAAAAATACTAGCGAATTTGCTCAAACATGGATGTTGTAATGTGATTGTTAGTAGGAACTTTAATGATCATTTTAATAATACTGTTAATACGTTTTCAGATGACCTTATTGACCTTCTGCATTCGTATAATTATAAACAAATGTTATATGCAAATACTAGGGGTAAGAATTGTTTAGATAGTATTTTTGTGAATTTTCAATTAGAGAAATACCATTGTAATACTTTCAATCATATAATGTCCGATCATCTTGGAATTCAATTACAGTTTACAATTATGACTACTGCTAGTAAAAAAGTGTAGACCATTGTCTGCAGCTTGCTCAATGTACCTGGGATGTACTAAATGACGACAATGTAACCATTGATACCAAATTTGCATATTTTCATTCTCAATTTATAAAAATATTCAATAATGCTTTCCCTATCAAAAGGATCAATTCTAATCACCAAGGATTCACTTAAATTGGTTTAATCAGTCGTTACGCAATATACGTGAATAGCTGCAACTTTTACGAAATTTAAATATTAATTAGGCTCATATGAACTTTCGAATCCCATTTGTTAATTTAAAACGAATATACAGAAGAGAAATTAACAGACATCTTAGTTCAAAATGCTTTTTATAACTTTGATGAATTTATAGAATTATGTAAACGAACTTAGTTTGTTATTTTTAATGTTTCTTTTGTTTGACTTGTGTAAGTAACTTTTGTTATATTAGCACCAAATACATATTATGATTATTGCGAATTTATGACATGGTTCTATTACTACTCGTAAGAAGAAGCAAGAAGAAACTTACGACAGCTACAAACAAGAACATTTACATTGATAGTATAGTTTAAGGTTTAACTTTAGAATTATAATTCTTATTGAAAAACCAACTATTTTTAAAAATGAACAGAATACACTTTTTTCAAAATTCTACTTTATAAGATTTTCGAAAAGACCTCCACCTTGCGCAAGGCAGTAACCCAATCTGTGATAAAATTCAGTTCGGGTGTTTTCTAACTTTTCTTGGGTGATGCTGTTTAAAGAGTTTATAATTTTGACACGAAGTTCGTCCAAATTGTTAGCACGTTCACGCCTGTGCCCATAAATTTGCTGTGATACGTATCCCCAAACAAAAAAGTCGTTCGGCGCGATATCAGGTGAGCGAGGAGGATATTTAATAGTACCTTTTCCACTAATAATACGGTTAGGGAACGTAGTTTCCAAAAACGGTTGAACTCTTATTGCAGTATCAGCAGGACAGCCATCTTCTTGATACCAAATGTCATCAAAATTTATATTGAGGCGTTGAACAGCTGGAACTATCTGGTTTCTCAACAGTTCTAAATATTTGTCCGCATTCAAGTTTCCGTTGATAAAAAATGGACCAATTATGGAATTGTCTAAAATTCCTGCCCACACATAAACTTTTTGGGGGTATTGTGTCCGGTAAGGTATACTAATGTGTATGTTTTCCCGAGAGTAACCAACAGCGACAGACGGATTGTGATGGCCATGTAAATTAAAAGAACACTCGTCGGTAATCAAAATATTTTCAATAAATCTTTCGTTTTCATTAGCCCGATTCATCATATCTTCACAAAGTTCCATACGCTTTTGATGATCTTGAAAAATTTCTTGTGTAGTTTATAACTTACAGCAACGGTATTTATTCCTTTTCAAGGTATTGCAAACTGTTCTTGGTTCAATGTTCATTTCTTCAGCAATTTTTTTACTATTGCACGGGAAATTAGTTTCTGCTAAACTACACACTGCCATTTCTTGGAGTTCGCGCTCTTCGTTTAAGTTACGACCAGGATGCTCACCATCATTACCATCAATGCTACTGCATTTTCTACAATTATTTAAACATCCACGTCTTTCAAATTTACAAACAGTACGCATAATCGTACTTTCTGATGGAATTGGACTGTTTGCAGTGCTTCCTGAATTTTGTTCTTCAGTGGAATATATGAGTAGTGTGTTGGACTTGCAAAAATACTGATTTTCAATTCACGTTGACAGTAGCAATTAAATGTGTCATTGGTACTAGCCTACTCAAAATACGCATGTATGGCATCAGCGCTTTTAGTTTGTTGTGTATTCTATCTCACTTAGCACGTGAACTGATTGTACTGTCTTTGTTTTACTTATTATAAGTCAGACCCGCGATAATATTTTTCCATACCTGTATATACTAGATTGTCTTCAAAAATAAATCACTGTTTGTACTAAATTCGGATAATCATTAGAACACCCGAAAGAAAAATGAATTTCATTTACAAATTTCAAAAAATAGTTCTCATAATGATTCATGACTTAGATTTTATTATATTTTACCCGTAGATATAAAATCAGCAACTACCTACAGGACTTTCAAAAATAAAGTGAATGACCTGTTGAACTCTATGGTGTTGTATTCAACTGAACACTTTATTACAAATGTTGCTGATCATTCATGTGATACTGGAAATATGTTGGGTTATACGTATCTGTGGTAAATTTTAACCACTCTAGATATGTAATTTAGCGATTTTATATTTACCTGAACTTTATTATTTTCTTTTTTTGCAATTTTTGTCTTGTTATTGTTGTATTATACCAAACATGGTTTCAATAAATACCACAAATGGTGAGAGTATCTAAAATTTAATCTGATCTGATCAGGTTATGCAAAACATGTGCAAGCTACAAATTCATTGGTACGTTACTGTAACTTCGCTAATCATCGGAAGATGATTGGTCGCTCTTTTTACACCGGTTTAAACGATTCTGCTGCAATGGATGTGCTAAGTTTAGGTGCGTCGTTCCTCAAATATAAAAAAAAATTTTTAGTTTAATTGTAGTAAATTTCAAAATTCAAATCCGTCGTGGAGTTCAAATCGCCGGGAGGGCAATAAATATAAATATAAAAGTAAGGAACAATATAGGTGTTCTAAATAAAAAAAAATTACATTACATTACATGTGCAAATGACACTCAATATGTTCTCAGTAATTAATAAAACTTCGATTAATGACCACGTAACAAATTTGATTGTATCGTTAATATTAAATGGTAAAAATCAACACGGACATATTGTATAATGTGCGTCCAGTAACTTTTATGAAAAAATAAACATGCAATTTCGTTTTTGTGAACGACTTATTAGTTTTCTTATTTTTTAATACACTATAAAAAACACCACTTACACTATGGAATCTTAGTGTTTGTTTTATAATGTATTAATAAAGCATTTCGAATTAACTATACAGTCATAAGATTTAAAAAAAAATGATAATTTAAAGTTTTTTTACAAAAAGTTTCATAAAATAAAAGCAAAATAGTAATCACATCACAATCTTCGGTCCTTCAAGAAGGATCACAGTATCACACTAACCACATATCGCTTGGCACATATTACCATAAAAGTTTTGTAATGAAAAACTTTTGCAAGATTACTCCATAAAATTTAGTTTTGAAAATATTGATTAAATAAAGTGTAAAAGAAGAAGGAGCTGTATAAAATAACAGCACTCTTAAGATTGTATTCATAAAAATTTGGCATTCTAAATATAGTCGAAAGGCCCTCTTGAAATAATGTAAAGCATACGTCCTATGTCATCTGAACTTTCTAATTATAATGCTTTGATAGCTGTAAATTGTTTTCAGTTCACAGTAAAACGTATTAATTAAACCTTGTAGTTAGAAACTACTTAATCAACTTGTTATGAATATAATTAATGTAGACTAATAGCTTCTCTCTATACTACGATAAGCTAAAATTAATTAATTGAAAGATTTTTAATAAAACAATATTTCCCTACTAGATTGCAGCCCACGTTCCAGTTAGGACAAGTCGGTAGGGTGGGCGTAATACAACTTGTTCATTAATAGCGTAATTAATATCGTTTCGATAAAATACAAAGGCAGAAAATAACAGTACAAAACAATTTATACATAAATATCGATTAAAGTATATCAAATAATAAATAATTAAATTACTGAGAAAACTTCATATTTAATTATTTATGCACTTGTATTTCGGTTGTTTAGACCGTTTTATTTATTACTCATAGTCTAAAAATGTACAAGTTTATATAATTAGTACAAACTAAGCAAAAAAACATCAACGACATCAAAAACCAACTTTTAGTGCGAAACTTGTTGCTGTTTGCCTGTGATTAAAATATCAATATTATAAGTCCTCTTCAACACTTATTCTGTTTCTATGTTTATTTTTGATGTACAAGAGTTCAGAAAATACAGTCTCACACAAGTAAGTTGTAACAAATGGCATCAAAAAAGCAGAGCTTCCCGGAAGATCATTGGTTACTCGGTTTTGCATCTGATCCAGAAGTTAATTAAGACTCTTTAAAACTGTCTTTCACGGAATTATCTTCTGTTAGACCGATAAAAATTTCTTTTAATTCCAACTCATTTGGTGAGGTTTCCGAAACGGGATTTCTGATCCAGTCTGTTGGAATAATCTTCAGAAAAATATTTATTAAAACTTTCTTGAAGGGCTTACAAGTGAACAATGATATCAGCAACCACATCTGGTGTTGGAGATATTTCATTTTCTTCAAAAAATGATGACAAAGTAGGAAATACAGATAAATTCTCCTCCTGTACTGGTGAATAAAACAGGACCAACTTTCTCTTGAAGGAGTTAATTTTGTCATTGACTGTGAAAGTTCTTGTCATTGGCTGTGAAGGCTGTTGTATTTAGTCCCTGAAGTCCCATGTTCAGCATGTTGAGCCTATCAAAAATGTCAGCTAGATATGCCAATCTTAACCATTGTTCATCACCAAAAAAGATTTTCATGTTATTATTTATTCCACTTAGAAACATAAAAATTTCAGACCTCAGTTCGAAGAGACGGGTCAAAATTTTTCCTCGAGATAACTATCTCAGTTGTATATGTAGGAGTAGAATCTTATACTTGAGTATACTTGAGAATAATTTTGAGTTAAGAGCCCTAGCCTTTATGAAGTTAATAACTTTCACAGCATCTGATAAAACGAAGTTTCGATTTACCGGGATACCTTTAGCAGCTAATGTTTGTTGGTGGTTGATACAATGTGTCCTTCGGCATTCAGAGCAACTTTCTTTATTTTTGCTGCTAGTCCTGGCAATTTTTCTGACATAGCTTTTACCCCATCTGTACACAAACCAATACAATTGGACCAGAAAATGCCTACTTTGATCATATACTCATCAATGATGTTAAAGATGAGTTCTGCTGTAGTGTTTGATTCAAGTGGTTTGCAGAACAAAAGCTCTTCCATCTCCTCTCCATGATAATCAAATCGTACCAATACAAGTACCTGCGCCATGTTTGTGACATCAGTGCTTTCGTCTACTGGAACTGCAAAATAAGTTCATTCTTTGATTGTAAAGACAGTTGGTTCGTCAATGTTGGAAGACATATCGACAGTTCGCCTCTCTACGGTGTTATTTGACAATGATATTTTTTAAATTTCCTTGGCTGCCTTTTCGCCTAACACGACTTGGATCATATCCATAGTGGCCGGCCGTAAAAGTGTCTGCCCTATTGTGCCAGGTTTTACATTTTTTGCAATTCTATAACTAGCAAGGTATTGACGCCTTTATCAAGCTAGTATCACTATTGTTAAACTTTGTCAACCATTGCTTTTTTTTCTTAAAAAAAAAATTTTCTTTTAAAAATTCAATAGGCTTACCAACCAAATCAGAGTGCTTAATATTTGGGTGACGCATCAGTAAAGAAGGCTTCATGCTTTGGTTCGAAACATAAAACACATTGAGGAATAGGATTGTCACTATTTTCTGTGCCGGGCTTCACTATAAAACCGTACTGCAAGTAGCTTTCATTGTCTTTACGATTGGCCTGTGGTTTCAGTTTTTTAACACTATCATTTGAAGTAGAAGGGGGTCATCAAAAATCGCATAGTTTAGTTTGTTTGCACCAAAGCACAATTACAACACACACAGCAGTTACAGATGCACAACATAACTAACATATAAGTATTTCACAATTACCGTTCACACGCGTAAGTATGGAAGGGACAAGCAGCGCCCGGCAGCAGTGTAAAGTTATGTGCTCACGCACACAGAGGCCCTTACTAGCCTATCGCTTGTATCACGCACGCCTACCACCTGAAACGTCCCAGTGTACCACCAGTGGTATACGTACTACCGGGTGGGAACACCCGTCTTAAATAAATGGTGTGTGATAAATTTATGAAACGTAAATACCGATTCGCTTTTTACATGTGAACTAACTGGAAAATATGGGAATGAAAGTAAAGTCAGAACGTTCATTTAAATTCTGAATCGGTTTTAATATCATAATTTTTGAGTATTCAAATCTCTCAAATATGTCGGTTTTAACGAAAAAAGGAAAAATATGTAACAGATAGTTCAGGTCATAAATATTTACATAATACAGGACTAAATAAACAACGAAATGTAGAATTTCAATCACCAAACTAAGGTCTATAATATTTGCACTCCCATTTAAAATAAATGAAAAATTATATAGCCTATAAGTACTAATTCAAGGCTAATTTATACCAAAAACTTGTACCCATCAAGAGCAATAAATTATGTAATTTTAGGGGTGCTAATTTGATATCAAGTTGGCACCACAACGCATAGAAATGAAAAAAAGGAACATCATTAGAAACTCAAAACATTAAGTTATTAATTAATAATAATAAGATAACAAATTTGAAAAATCTAGAATACTTGAACAGTGGCAAGACCTATAATAAACAAAACTAAAAAACACTGAACGCGTTTCAAATAGCTAAGCTATCATTATCAGTGGTCGACTGGGACGACCTAAACACATTTGTAATATATATATATATATATATATATATATATATATATATATATATATATATATATAAAGTCTATCTAAAAATCTTTTCCAAAATTAATTTGAAAATATTCACTACTTCAGATAATAGTAGCAAATTCTTTTAGGTAATCCAAAAGATCAAGTGGATAAGCAGTACAGGTCGGGAACTGAATACTGACGATCAAGGACATTACGCTACTCACTACTCATTATACTTTCACTTTCACCAGATATGCAACGGAGTGTTACTCGCTGATGATATATACAGGATAGTTTAGTAATGTTACATACTTTGTTTCAATTTGTTCTCTAGTGTTACTTAATGTAGTTTCATTCTTAACCCTCATCCTATGTGTTTGTTTCCTAACTATATTCATAACCACTTCATCTGAAAACCCGTTGTATAATTTTCAACTGAGGGAAATTAAGCACTCTATGACCAAAAAAACTAAAAGTGGAGTGACTGGTTATGAATCTTTTAGAGTTAGTTTCATTACGATAACTCTATATCTAGTTTATTATCATTTCTTGTTACCAGAGTATCCAGAAACCAGAGAGGTAAATTTGATTGTCGGAAAGTTAGAATTTCAAGTTTCTACAATGCCACAAATTTTAGTGTTAAGGATGGCAAACACATCAAGCACGTGTCTAATTCAAACTCTAGGAAAATAAGGCAAATCGCGTTTTAAGTGTTTCAAATTTAACCATAAATTGGGCATACACGGAAATAAGCTAGTTGATGGTATATATACATACAGTTTTTGAAAAGCAAGTGGGCCTTGACAGTGAAGCGAAAACTATTTTCTTTTAAGGTAAAGTACCCTTTTTGTTTATGATGCGGCAAAATTTTACTAAGAAAAGTTGTTCATAATCAGTAATTATGGCCTTATATAATTTCAGGAAGATCTACCTACTTTGATCAAACCGCTATTTTTTAGATTAAACATAATGAATTGTATTTTTTAAAAATTCTATTTGAAGAACATTTAACGAAACAAATAGTATTGACAACAAATTTCACTTACGAAAAGTAATAATAACATTGATCTACAATAAATTATTATTTATTCAACATAACCCCCACCACTTTCTGCACATCTTTCTATGCGATGTCTGAATTCTTTGAAACTGTTCCGAATTTCCACGATGCATATTTGGTGTACTCCGTATCTTATCCTTTCTTTTAGTATTTCTCTATTGTTGGGTATCGGTTGAGAGTAAATTAGTTGTTTGAGGCGAGCCCATAAAAAATCTTATATCGTCAGGTCGGGCGACCTTGGAGGCGACGCAAACGGACCATTCCTAGTTATGCACTTTTCTGGAAACAACAAATTTATCCATTCAGCTACGCGTGCTGTCGAATGTGCAGGCCATCCGTCTTGCTGGAAATAAATCGCTTGTCTTTCTGTCAGCGGCAAGCCATGTAAGTACTCTTCCCTGAATCTGTGAAGTAGCTGTAGATAATCATTCTGATTTAACCGTCCCTCTATGAAGAAAGGTCCTAGAATTCCAAAACGATATGAAACGGCACACCACACATTCACTTTTTGGTAATACTGTCTTCTACAATTGTACCGAGAGTTTGAATTTTCTGTAGACCAGTAGCGACAATTTTGAGACGAAATAACGCCATTTGTAATAAAAGTTGCTTCGTCTAAAAATACGATCTTTTATAAAAATTTCGTTCTACAATACATTTCTCCCCGATGATAAGACAAAACAATAATCTACGGCCTTCATCACCTTCTTCGATAGTGCGTGCAAATTTTGGTTTGAATGGCTTAGCTTGTTGGATTTATAAATTCTTTGCAATTCCAATTTACTAACATTAAGATTACGTGAAAGCTCCCTCAATGATAATTTGGGATGTTCTTCCACGGAATCAATAGCAACAATAGTTGCGGTATCGTTTTCATCATATTTCTTTATTTTTTTCTTAACGTTAAGAACACTGCCAGTTGCAAGAAATTTCTTAACTATTCGCATGCAAGTCATACACGTAAAAATCTCTCGTTAAACTGTCGCACCACTTCTCGTATTGCAATTTCTCCGAGCCCATAACACTGAACAACGTAAATTCTTTGCTGTAACGTTAACATAATGTAGGAGTAATTGAAATTTGAACAAAAGGATACTTCAAATTGTAATCTGACAGTACTTAAGATTAGTCAATTGTCTTTTCATGGCCCTTTTAAAAAATACAATTTATTTTGTTTAATCTAAAAAACAGCGGTTTAATCAAAGTAGGTCGATCTTTCTGAAATTTTTTATAAGGTCCTAATTACTGATTATGAACAAAAAGGGTACTTTACCTTAAAAGAAAATAGTTTTCGCTTCACTGTCAAGGCCGACTTGTTTTTCAAAAACTAAAAATATTCTTAAAATTCTTTTCAAACCAAGCAGGGCTTAATGCCACAGTCACACGTCTTGTAACATCAATCCTGGGACACGCTGTATATATATATATATATATATATATATATATATATATATATATATATATATATATATATATAAGGAATTCTTTAGTTCGTCCCAGTTGACCACTGATGATGATCGCTTAGCTATTGAAACGTGTTCGTTTTTTTTAATTTTTGTGTGGTACGTGATTGTATTTTCTTTGTTACAGGTTCTGCCACAGTCCCAGTGTACCAGGTGTTTCAAGATAAATAGCTTCGCGGTCAAGGTTGAGGAACAGGTAGTTTAAAATTAAGAGTAAGACATTTTTAATTAATACTGACAACAAATTTCTAAAAGATTGTCGTATGTTAGACGTTTTTCCAAATTTTATTAATGTTGCTAGTAAATCAAATTCATGTACAGGGCAAAAGTTGCTCGAATTTTCCAAGCTAAATTTAGAAATTAAATGTCATTATTCGAAACTAACAAAGGTAGAATTGAGGCTTATGACTTACATTTAAACCTGGTAACAGGATTAAATGCTAATGAATTTTAAGAGTGGATTCCTTTTATGCATTACATGGATGCGGTTACTTCTCATAAAATTATTGCTAAAAGATTTATTCGCCAGAAGAAGTTGTCAAAATTATGTAGATTTAACAAACAAGTCAAGCAAACGGATAATGCCACAAACGAAAATATTGTTATTAACAAATTTTCTAAGACTTTATACAAAGAAGAAATAGATTTGTTAAATAATGGTTTGAAATATAATCTTAATTTTAACAAACCCCCGTTGGATAAAATCATAGTTGGCATAGAAATCATTAAATCATGGATGAAAATTAAAAAAAGTCCGTTAGACAAGCGAGTAAAATTCAAATTTCGGAAAATATCCAATAGGAGTCAAAATTTAATTTAAACCACTCAGAACTTCGAATTGTTAAATATCACAAAAATAAAAACTGTTTGTATTATGTCGCTGCAGTTAATGAACTCTTATATTCAGGTTATTATTCAGTCATTACCAAAGATCCTCTTTCTAAAATGATTACTTCAACTAGAACGGTTTTATTAGAATGCAAAAGAGTTGTAGATGATGCTCTTAGTTTGCGACTAACGGTATCCAATCCGGTACTACCTGGAATATTGCCTAAGATTCATAAACTAGGTAATGGTATGCGACCCTGTGTTTCTGGTATTAATGCACCTATTTATCTACCGCCCAAATGGTTGTATAGTAAATTTCACAATCTCTCCTACCAACAGCCCAACTTTAAGTGTATCAAATTCGTAGGAATTTATTGATAAAATTTAAAACATTGAAATTACACAAGGTGAAATTTTAAACTCATTCGACGTTTGGTTATTATTCGAGAGTTCCAATAGATCAAGCTTTAGTTTATTTAAAAGATGATTTAAATCAACACCATTTGGACGATGTAGATGTAGAACAATGTTTTTAACTACCCGCGTTGTGCATAAAACAACCCTTTTTCAAAATTAATCATCAATTTTTCAAACAAGAACATGGTACGACAATGGGCAATAGCGTATCTCCGTCTATGGCCAATTTATTCATGGGTAAATATGAAACAGACCTAAAACGCGATTTGTCTTATTTTCCTACAGTTTGGATTAAATACATGGATGACGTGTTTGCCGTCCTTAATACTAAAATGTGTAGTGTTGAGATCTTTGTAGAAAATATAAATTCTAAATTTCCGACAATCAAATTTACCTATGAGATAGAAACAAATGAGTCTCTCGTTTCTTGATACTCTGGTAACAAAAGATAGTAGTAAACTAGATTAGAATTTATCGTAAGGTAACTAATACTAAAAGATTCATAACCAATGACTCCTATTACTGCAGGCAGTATAAACTTGGGGCGTTTAATTTTTTGGTTCATAGATTGCTTAATTTTCCTCTTTCAGTTCAAAATTATAGTATAAAATTTCACACTATTAAAGAAATTGCTGCATACAATGGATTTCCAGATGAAGTGGTTATGAATATAGTTAGGAAACAAACACATCGGAAGAGGGTTAGGAATGTAACGCTACAGAACAAATAGAAACAGTGTATGTAAAATGACAAAATTATCCTGCTCATACAAAAAGTCTATCTAAAATATTTTCCAAAATTAATTTGAAAACAGTTACTACTTTAGGTATTAGTTTGCAACTCTTTTAGGCAATCCAAAACATTAAGTGGATAAACAGGATAGGTCGGGAATTTATAAAATGAATTGTAAACGTTATGAACAAATATATGTAGGGAAAACTAAACTACTTATCAAATTCGCTTTGAAAAACATTTGGCTTATATCAAATACAAACGTTGGGACGATTCTGCCTTAACCCTACATGTCTAATATATAAAAATGAATGTTTGTTTGTTCGTATTCTATTCGATGCCGCACCGTTCATCAGATCGCCATGAAAGTTTGGGAAGTTTTTTGTTATGCCAGAAACTTCTGCGGGACTGTAGTCCCGCAGAAGTTTCTGGCATAACATTTTTTTAAATATCGCCCCCCTCCAAAACGCCAATTAATGCTTTGAGGTTTTCGGGTTGAAATCATCAGTAATATTTTAATGTTGGTGTCGTTGAAAAGGACTTGAAACGAGCTTTCAAATGAGATATTATTTGCCATACGATCCCATTCAAAATTATTTTCCAAAATGGCGGCTGTCTGTCCTTTTTAATGATTACGTTACTGAATACCATCAAAAACGTTGTATATGTGCCTTAGTTCGGTTTCACAAAATTTTATTAATTTCAATTTTATGGTTCACAAAATTTGAGGGGAGGGGCTTTAGACGGGCACTTATATATATATATATATATATATATATATATATATATATATATATATATATATATATATACAGGTGACCCATTTCAAATGGAAACCTCTCTGTAAAAAATGTATTTATAATCCTATGTTAACGCTTTTTTAAATGATAAACCATTATCGAAAACTCCAATATTATGACAAATTTAGATAAATTTCTGATTTTAATTCGAAAATGATCATTAGCATTGAAATCACCCTGGATTCAGTAACCTCTCATATGGGTAAATCCCAAATTTCATGAAAAAATATTGAAAAATGACAGATTTGTGACAAAATTAATGTAGGCTCATAGCAACTTTTACTTGATTTAAATTTCTATTGAGTAATGGCAGATAATAATAGAGGGCCATGGAAAACAAATTTTATAGTAAAACGTCAAATTATTAGAACTATTCACTTAATTTATCTTTCTTTTGTTTATTTTTTATGGGCTACTTCAATTTTTAGAAAACATCAAGCTAAAGTTACTATGAGCCTTCATTAATTTTGTCACAAATCTGTAATTTTTTAATATTTTTTCATGAAACTTGGGATTTACTCATATGAGAGGTTACTGAATCCAGTGGTGTAGTTAAAATTTCAATAAAAAATCGCTAATCAAATTTGTCCATTTTCGACATTGAAAATAAATCATAGAAAGCCTTGAAAATTGAAATTTATCTCTAAATTTTGTCACAAAGTGGAGTCTTTGATGGTATCTTTTAAAAAGTCCCGTCAAAATCAGATAATAGACACATTTTTACAGGGTGTTTCCATTCAAAATGTGTCGCACAACTGCCTACATTAATTTTGTCATAGGTCTGTCATTTTTAAACTTTTTTTCATGGAACTTGGGATTTACCCATATGAGAGGTTACTGAATCCAGTGGTGTAGTTAAAATTTCAATAAAAAAATCGCTAATCAAATTTGTCCATTTTCGACATTGAAAATAAATCATAGAAAGCCTTGAAAATTGAAATTTATCTCTAAATTTTTGTCATAAAGTGAAGTTTTCGATGGTTTATCATTTAAAAAAAAGCGTTAACATAGGATTATAAATACATTTTTACAGAGAGGTTTCCATTTGAAATGGGTCACACTGTATATATATATATATATATATATATATATATATATATATAATACATGTGGTATGTGTAGTGCGCGTATATATGTGTAGAACACCAAAAGATACTAAAACATATATTATACTGGTAATGAGGATTCAACAATGTTCCAAAATTAAAAAAAAAATGTGATTGGTTTTTTGACCACAACTTCCTTAATTTTTAAGCTAGCCTATTTGTCAAAAAATCATTTTTAGGGGATTTAAAGGCCTACAAGGTCATCCAGATTACCAATTTTTTTTTGTTAACGTTTAAAAGGCTTGGAGAAGGTACTAGTCACAGATAAATGTAAACTTTGGACGACCATATCTAATTTTATGTTTAGGTTTTTTAAGGAAAAACCTTCATTTTTGTTCTCTAGCAAATTTTACGTATCATCATTAGTTTTTGATTTGTTTTGAAAAAAAAATGCGATTTTTTGAGAAATTACAAAAATGCCCTTTTATGTCAATTAATTATTTTTTTTCAAAACTAAGCAATCTAAACCACACAAACTTCTGGATCACATTACTAGTACTTACATAAAGTCAATTGTGAATAGGTAACAATCAATTTTAGTGGTAATGCCAAGGGTACCATTATAATAGGAACCGACTTTATTTTCGTCATAACTCCCTTAGTTTTTAGGCTGGAGTCTTTTCAAGTACTTTAAAAAGATATGAATTTTCCCGTAAAAGTTACCATTTTTCCGTCATTTAACGTTGAATGTTCACAATTGTTCATTTGATGATTAAAATCCCATCTTCAACAAGCCATAACTCGATTTGTATTGGTGTAGCAGTAAAGAAAAAACCAATCTCTTTGTTTTTTTAATACCCACATTTTTGTTTTGAATAGTTTTTTTTTTTTTGATAAAAGGTATGTTTTTAAGTTATTCGTGGAAAGCCGTTTGAAAATATGAGTTTTTTAACAGAAAAATTGACATTTTCACTCAAGAATAACTCAAAACGTATTGGTTTATCCAAAAAACTTTATAGAACATTTTTTGCTTAGAATGTATTCCTCCATCGATTTCAGAGATTATTTTAAATATAAAAATTCTCACTCCCCCAGTTGGGGTGTTAACTACCCCCAGGGTAAAAGCATAAGGTAGATTTTGTTTCTTGAGATATTCCCTACTTACAGTGCAAAGTTCAAGCAAATCGATGCATAAGGACAGAATTCGGAGCATAAAACCGTCATACTTTAAACTACAAAGATGTTGAAACAATTTTGTGACATTTGAAAAATTGAAAACGCAAACATACTGGAATAGTTGTTTTTTTTTTAATTACTACGAATAGGGAACTCCTTCAAATTGCAAATAATAGTGTCATATACAAACGTTTCAAGCGAATGTAGTATTTATGACTACAACATTACGATGCAATTTTCTTTACACTTCTTGCTTACCTGCATAAACCCAGACCAATAAAGCAGAAGTTCTATAACATTTTTTTCGTATTTCAATACATAATAATTCGAACACCGTGCAACTGTGCCCATGCGAAATTTGGATTCTTTATATACCGTGTCCCCTTGATGGGCCTAATTTCCTTTAATTAGGTAATTATCTAAACAGAACACAACAAGTAGGATTAATGCGGTATTTCCTTAGTGGTGTTCACTTTTCAATATAAAAATCTCATTAAATAGTGCATTTTAATAAATAACTAATGAATATGTCATTAGTGATATGCACACTTTATTATTTGTAGTAATTGTAAGCCATTAAAGTAAAATGTAGAAGGAATGTTTGTAATTTTAAATTGACGTTATTCAACAAACGCATTATATATTGAAACACGAAAAAAAATATGTAGAACTTCTGCTTTATTGGTCTGGGTTTATGCAGGTAAGCAAGGAGTGTAAAGCAAATTGCATCATAATGCTGTAGTCATAAATACTACATTCGCGTGAAACGTTTGTATATGACACCAATTCTTATTATTTGCAAGTTAGACCCATTTAGCATTGGCTACAGCAATTTGAAGGAGTTCCCTATCCGTAGTAAAAAAAGAGTATATTAATATAACAGTTTAATAAACGCATAAAGCCAACTCTGGAATACAATTTAGTAAAGAATAACTAGATCATTAACAAATTAAATATTGTCAAACAGCCTTGAAGATGACAAATCAGAACACCCTTTAACGGTCGAAGGGTAAAAGTGAAAAATGTCATACCCAAAGAACAAATTAAACAAAATTTAATCAAGTTATGATGTAACTGTAAAGTTTTGAAAAACTTTAATTAGAAATTGATAAAAGCATTCACAAATAGAAACTTGACATCAATTAAAATAATCCAGTCAAATCTAACAATGTAGTACGTTTTATGTAATTTTTAATTTTATGTCTTAATGTTGGTACTGATTTTCATCCTTTTATAACTAATGTTACGGATGTAGGACACTTGGTCCCCGGATATTTCGTCCCCGGACATTTAGTCCCAATACATTTCGTCCCCGAGACATTTCGTTCCCCGAATATTTCGCCCCCGGATATATCGCCCTCCGGATTTTTGTGACCATATTCTTTAGTCACTAAAAATCAAGTCTCCAATCACATCATAAACATTCGCTGGCTTGTCGATACCCAGGCAGGTATTTTTTTGGGTCCTTATAATCTATTTAATTCTTATGAAATAAGGAACATTGTACGGTATTTTTAGTGAGTGTTCACATGATTCTATATTTAAAAAACTTGTTGCAGTTACTTTAATATGAAAAGGAGAAATTAGTTAACCAGTAAAATTTCCCAAGAACAAAAGAATTTTTAGAATAATTTGTCATTATTCTTATTTCACTTCGTCTAATAATTTTAAATTATATACTCGAATCATATATTTATTTGTTTAAGGGAAAAATGCCATTTAATTTACTTTACAGTTGTGAAGAAGTATTATAAGATCAGACATTTTTCTATTGTGAATTAATAAATAGAATTTATTTTTCGTAGATCTCTTTTAGACGTCTATTATATGGGTCGTCCCTAATTTGTGGAATCAATTTCAAATTAAAGTTTTTCACAACTTTACACATTGCATCATAACTTGAACAAAGTTTGTTCTTTGGATATGACATTTTTCACTGCTAGCCTTCGACCGTTAGACAGTGTTCTGATTTGTCACCTACAAGGCGTTTAACAATATTTAATTTATTAGTAATCTAGTTATTTTTTACGAAAGTTGTATTCTATAGTTGGCTTTATACGTTTATCAGATTGTTAAATTAATAGTAGGCTGTTTGGGTTTTCAATTTTTCAAATTTCACAAAATTGTTTCAACACCTTCAACAATTTTAAAAAATACTATTACTAATGACGATGATAACTGTAAGTGCTATTGAAACGTTCAGATTGTATAACTTAAATATACAGATACATCATATAAAAACCCAAAAGAGGTAAGTATTTTAATATGTGTAATAATGGTGAAAGTTATATTCTCATACTTAGTTATACTTAGTATTACTAAGTGATGGTTTATTTGATAATATTTTAGTATTTCAATATGTGTAATAATAATAATAATAATAATTTATTACCATTGCAATTCGTAGAAAAACAACCAACATCGGCGATGTTAGATAAAGTAATCATTTAAATAAACAACGATAATGAAATCAAATGTCGTTTGAGAGCTTGTTTAATGACATGAATTTTTCCTAAATAAATTAGAATTCCTTTTTACAAACATAACAAGAGAGTATATATATATATATATATATATATATATATATATATATATATATATATATATATATAAACACACATACAGGGTGACCGTTTTTCGAGTTTAAGCATGGGGATCTTGGTTATTTGAAGAGATACAAGGTCGGTTAATTGGTGCGCCATTTAGAGCACAATTAAATGCCGCCTTCAAATTTGAAAAATTCCGTCTACTTCCGGAGATATCCGGAAAAGAACGAAATTTTTTAAAAACGGTTTCATTTTTTCTAAGCTTATTTGAAGAGATAATTAAAAACAAAAAAACACTGTTTCCCCTCCACACAGTGTTGTTATCATATTTCAAATCCGCAGCCATCATCAACTTCATTTTTTTCAATACGGCCCTGTATTTTTTAAATTGGATTCTAAAACAACTTTTTGTTATTAATTCGATGACATATGACACTTAGGCTTTTATAATTTTTTTGGTTATTAGATTTCACTATGATTATTATTGATTTATAAGTATTGTCCAATATTCCAACTTGTTAGAAATGTGGTGCTAACGAATAACAAACTTTCCGATCATTTCTAATTAAGTATCAGACACTTGATAGTTTTAAAATGTAAACTTTCACCATTAACACTCAATAAAATACTTATCTTTTTTGGGGTTTTTTAATGGTGTACTTTAAATTATACAATCTAAACGTTTCAATAACACTTACAGTTATCTTCGTCAGTAGCAATGTGAAAAATTGTTAAAGATGTAAACAATTTTGTCAAATTTGAAAAATTAAAACATAAACATAAGCCTGCTATTAATATAACAGTTTGAGAAACGTATAAGCCAACTATAAAATTGTAGTAAAGAATAACTAGGTCATTAAAATTAAACATTGTTAAACTGCCTCAAAGATGACAAACCAGAACACTCTCTACGACGAAAGCTAACAATGAAATTTGTCAGCCAAAAAACCCATTTAACAAAATTTAATCGAGTTATGATGTAAGTGTAAAGTTGTGAAAAACTTCAATTTGAAAATGATAGAAGCATTCACAAATCCAAACATTACATAAAATAAAATAACCCAGTTAAATCTAACAAAGAGATATCTTTATCAATAATTGGAAGTGTCATTAACAATGAAAAGCACAATGCCAAACGTTCTTTGTAATTTTTTAATTTTAATTTAATTTCAACTACTTATGTTAAATTATAGTCCTGCGGTAATTTAACATATAATTGATAGAGCATTTGCTTCAAGGTCTAGGAAAAACACAGCAAAAAACCTAGACATACCAAAAGCTAAAATTAAAATCAAAATTAAGACGTATCATTATGCTTTTTTTTAATTATAAGATGCCAAAACCTATTTAAACGGAGATTTTCTTCTTGTCTATTAAAATTATTCGGATGTTTATATATTTCAATAGCTTCACGTTGCAAACGAACATAATAATGAGTTTGTCTTGACAATATTTCCATATTGTCAAATTGAATGTCATGATTTAGATTATTCAGGGCATGGTCAGCCACAGCAGACCTCTCTGGTTGACCCAATCTACAAAATCTCATATGTTCTTTGCGTCTTGTATCAAAGCTACGTTTTGTGGTTCCGATGTATACTTTTCCACATGAACAAGATAACTTATACACTCCAGAAGATGACAGAGGGTTTGGCACATCTTTAGGTGATCTTAAGTGTTCTTTAATTTTTCTTGTAGGTTTAAAAATAGTCCTAATGCCATATTTAATTAGGATCTTTTCAATTCTATTTGTAACATTAGCTATAAAAGGAAGAAAAGCAGTACCAACATTAAGAACTGGTTTTTCTTTAAGGTTACGCCTAGTAGGTGTAATAACATTATTAATATCTGTAAGTGAATATCCATTATCTTGTAAGGATTTTCTTAAATATTTATATTCATCATTCAAGAATTCAGGGTCACAAATTCGTTTTGCTCGATCTACTAAAGATTTAATTACACTAATTTTTTGACGTGGATGGTGGTTGGATAATTTATGAAGATATCTATCAGTGTGTATCGGCTTTCTGTAAACCTTAAAAGATAGTGAATTATTATTTTTAGATATTAATATGTCAAGAAATGGTAAACTTCCATTAGTTTCCTTTTCCATGGTAAACTGAATATTAGGATGTATACCATTTATAAAAACCAAAAACTCATGTAGTGCTTCTTCTCCATGTCTCCAAATAACAAATGTGTCATCTACATATCTATACCAAACTGAAGGTTTTTTAGGTGTATTTTGTAACGCTAATGTTATCGAAACGTTTAGGTTGTATAATTTAAAGTACACCATTAAAAAACCCCAAAAAAGATAAGTATTTTATTATACTTGATAGTTTATTTTTCTTTTTGTCGTTGTGAAACAACAAACTGATTTACTGCATTTTGCATCAGTAGGTACCTACCTATTTCACAACAAAGTAATGTGCCGCGTTTGAGTTGAATCCATGGAGCGAGTAGAGCAAATACGACGTCCTTGACAATTGGCCAAGTGACACTAGTTTCATTTGCAAATTAAATTACACGTGATAAATTGCCAAATGACGTCACGGAGCGCGCTCGGCGCGAATAGAGCTTCAACTCAAACGCGGCCATAATAAACTAGTCATGCCAAAATGTATCAAGTGTGCTTCGAAAACAAAAGCAATCAACATACGGCAAAATTAACTCACGGAAAGTTTTGACAGTTCAGTTGAATTTGTCTTCATTTGACTAGATTAGATTTTTTAATTCAATAATTATGCCATTTTCAAATGAAGAAAAGAGAAATATGCTAGAAATTTATTACGCATCTCAGCGAAACGTGCAATTAAGTGCAGAAAGTTATCTGCAGCGGTATCCAGAAAGATCGCAACCATCATTGCCGTATTTTTTGTTGCTGCATAGAAATTTAGGAGAGTACGGTTCTTTTAAAAAACCTAGAGATGATATGGACAGAGGATAAACAATAATGAAGAGCATATTTTGGAAATGGTAATATTTCAACCAAATATATTGACACTAGTCTACACTCACACTCACATAAAATTCGATTCACTCAGATTTAGAATTTAGAATTGTGATGCGCCGCGTGCCGTAACTTTTTTTATTTATTGTACAAAATTAACGTTTTTTTTTCTCCAGATTGTAGGTAAGTACATTATTTTACTTTATTATTACTTTATACTTTATAAATATGTAAAAACAACGCTTAGTTCGGACAATAAATAAAAACGTTATAGGGGCATAAAGTTGTTGCAGAATCTGAGTGGATAAAATTTCATGCCGATGGGTGTACTTATAAAATTTCCTGTAGTAATAATAATGTACCTAATAATTTTAACTCTTAGACTCAAGCTACTCCAACTGCTTCCACAAGAGAATTTGCTTTGCAGCTAAAGACCTCCCAGTAAGCAGTAAGGAGAGTACTTAAAAACACAAATACCGTCCATATAAAATTCAAATCACGCACACATTACATCCTGGTGACAGTGTTCGACGAATATAATTCTGCAGATTTGTGGCCGATCAGATAGCTCTGAATCCTTATTTCCTTAACAACGAAAAAATTAAATACAGGGCCGTACTTACTTAAATTACTTTAATTATGTTTATTGAAATAGTTTCACATGTATTGATTTTTGCGCATTGTACTTGTAACTGTTAACTAGTAACTAGGTGATCCATATTGCTTATTTTTTTGCAGTAATTACTTTACTTGATTTTTTGTTGCTATAATTGACTGGTATATTAAATTGTAATTGTAATTGTTTCACGTTAATAAACTAAACTAAACTAAACTAAATTAAACTAAACTAAACTAAACTAAAACTAAACTAAACTAAACTAAACTAAACTAAACTAAACTAAACTAAACTAAACTAAACTAAACTAAACTAAACTAAACTAAACTAAACTAAACTAAACTAAACTAAACTAAACTAAACTAAACTAAACTAAACTAAACTAAACTAAACTAAATTAAACTACACTAAACTAAACTAAACGAAATCAATTATGAACTGGAAAATATAACCGAAAAACTTTTAAAAGCATTAAGTGTCATATGTCATCGAATTGAGAATAAAAAGTTGTTTTAGAATCCAATTTAAAAAACACAGGGCCATATTAAAAAAAATGAAGTTGATGATGGCTGCGGAAAACCGAAACGTCGGATTTGAAATATGATAACACCACTATGTAGAGGGGAAAAAGTGACAACGAATAAGTGTTTTGGTTTTTAATTATCTCTTCAAATAAGCTTAGAACAAAATAAAAACGTTCTTTTCCGGATATCTGCGGAAGTAGTCGGAATTTTTTAAATTTTAAGCGGCATTTAATGGTGCTCTAAATTACGCAACTTTGCGCCAATTTAACCGACCTTGTATCTCTTCAAATAACGAAGATCCCCATGTTTAAACTCGAAAAAAGGTCACCCTGTATATATATATATATATATATATATATATATATATATATATATATAAAGGATGGCATAGTCATTATGTTAAGTTCTAAGAAATACTTTTTAACTGATGTTACAGACGAAACACCCACAATATATCTAATTATTTGCTTTTGTGTTACGAAAACATCTTTAAGTGAGAACTGGATCCCCAAAACCTGATACCATAACGTAGGACAGATTGTACTTTAGAGAAATAAACCATTTTCATTGCGCTAATAGATATTTGTGGTCTTAGATGTTTAATAGGATAACTAATGGTGAAAGTTTACATTTTCATACTAGAATAAATGTTTTAATTTACTTAACTACTACATCTACAACTGATTTTCAACATTATTTCGTGTGTGTTCGCTTCAGTGCTTGTAAGTAGCAATAAACGATGGTAGTGCTAGCGTTAAGACAAGAAGTGGTGATTTTTGTACTACTGTATTTTTCGCGGTATAGTATGAATTAAGGAATTTTTTATTCAATTCTGAGGGATAAAAATTATAGTATTGCATTACATGTTTCATAAACGTTACCAATACTTATTCTTTTGGGAAAAATCTGCTTGTAGTAAAATACCCTAATAATAAACTCATTTTAATTATTTCTTTCTAAAACGAATTTTTTAAGGATGCAACGAATATTTGACAGACCGAATAAAATTGGCCGAATTTTTCAACTATTTTACACTTCTGAAAGATACTCGGTACGGCCGAGTAATTTTTACACATGCACCTAATATTCGTTTATTATTGGGCATATTGGACAATACTTTGTAATAAATAAATATTGTCAAGAAAGTAAGCTTCTTGCATAGTACAGTAGAATCTCTATTATCCAGAACCCGTTAAATCTGGAACTCCGTATTAACCGCAACAAAAATGTTTTACAATCTCACCCTTTTATCTGGAACTGTTAGCTTTTGGCCTCCCTTTTATCCAGAAAACTCTACTAAGACGCAAACAATAAACATGTATGTATGTGCTTGTTTTGACTGGAAGTCTGATATGTATTTTTAGAAAAATAGACAAACAATTGAAAAGTGATACAGCGTATTAACATTTCTTGCACCTTAGCGAAAAACCATGAAAAAACCAGAGCATAAGAAAAATCGGTGACGCTCTTTATTTGTGGTTTACTCAACAAAGCAGCAAAGGGGTACCAATGTCAGGACCCCCAAAAAAAAAAGGGAAGAGCTTCCAGTATCTAAGGCACCTGAAACCTTAATTGCTAGCGAAGGTTGGTTAGCAAGAGACATGCCATCCGCCAATCTGCGATGAAAAACTGTCTATACACCCGTAGAGAATTTTAAGAAAAATTTTAGAAAAATCATGGATGAAGAAAATTACACCTCCGATACAACTGCGACGAAACGGGGCTGAATTACAAAATTCCAACAAAGACATTAGCTTCGAAAAAAGAATATAACGCATCAGGTCATAAACGAAGTAAGGAACGTATAACAATTCTTGCATGCAGTAAACATTCAGGAAGACATAAACTACCTTTAATGTGCAAAAGCCAAGCCCCGCGCTTGTAAGTAAAGACATAGAAATAATGTTTCTTTCTCCTAACGTCATAGAGTTGCTCCAAATAACGTAATGATTTGCAAATAGTAATTGTTTGAATTCTCCGGATTGCCGGGTATCTCGATCATCCGGAATGGGCCTTCCCGCTTTGTTTCCGACAGTAGAAGCTCGATGCTTCTACTGTACTTATACGGATTTCTAGGTTTTAAGCTTTTGAAGAAAAATGTAAGCAACAAAAAATTTACTGAAAATGATCACAAATTATAGTAGAAGTTTCTATTTAATGTATAGTTGTTTGCCCTTTATTTGCTTTTCTTATCATTCTGCTTATATTGTCGTTTAACACTTATTTAAAGCTTAGTTTAAACATTCCGAGCATTTCAATAGCTTTTAACACTATTTGCGCTAATTTACTACTGTTACAATAGCCTTATCAATTGCAGTTGTGAAAATATGGAAGTACCATTTTTTTTTCACAAATTTTGATCCTATACTTCTGGACATTCCAATCTAGCTTATCAACTCGACCGGTATATTTATTGTATTGCGCAATTAGGTTAGGTTGTGGTATTGTCGTTTTTTTCTCTCCTTTGGACCACCTGCTTACTTTGGATAACGTAAGTACTCCCTCGTGATTGAATAACAGTTTTACGAAACTATTGTGTTTCCAAATTATTCCAAAGACTTCATTTTTCACATCAAAATCGTAATCAAACGCAATGTTCTTTCTTCCATTCTTTCTCAGCTTTTATGGAGCGTCTATTAATTCTATTAAAAAGACATATCCCAGTCGAACGTACACCTTTTTCCCTCCAATTTGAAAGAGTTGTCGAAATAGAATATATGTTTATGGGAATTTTCAATTACAGAAAATGTTTTCATAATTAAATCTCCTCCCAGTCCAAAAGCAGCATCAAGATTGTCTTAATTTCTGTTCTTTCCTTCATATATTTCAACATTGTAACAGTAACCAGTCTAAGAGCAATACATCGCCCATCACTTGAATCCAGACCTTATGGGTTTTCCCGAAATGTACTGCTTCATATAACGATGTCCATAATATCGAATCAATTGTTCATCAATACTTAAATTTGATGAGAAAATACCGAAACATAAAAAAATTATGTTGACTTATTTTGATTAACTTATCTTTATTTTCAGCTGGTTGATTCTGAATCTCGGAGTTATCTTTCAAATGGAAATTTTGTTTTATTTCAGTATATCGCTTCTTAAAGATACACTGCTTTACACTTTAATACAGTCAGTATCTTCACATCTTCATCTTTATACCATAACATTTTTCTTACGACAGAACGTGAAAACCTATTACTATAAGTACATCTAGATACTTTCTTAGGCAGTCAGAAGAAAAGGTAACTTCGTTGTGGTTGTTTCGGGATACATATATAACAGATTGGCGAACTATGTAGCTCATCAAAAACCATTTGAAATATTTCTACTGGCGTTTTGTCTTTTAAAACATCTTTTAAACTTTGTTTCCTCGCTTTCCAGTCAATAACTTCATTTCTGTCTCTAGTTGAAAATGAAGGATACATCTTTCCCATTGCGTAACACTATTCCTTTTTTTTTCTTCTTTACAGGACCTGATGAAGTTGAAGAATTAGCTGTAGTATTTAAAGGTTCTTCTATATTTGAATACACCCGATTTTGAAAATGAACTTCGACTCTACCAGGAACGTCCACTGGAAATGTGTCTTCCAGAACATCCTCTTAAAAATTTTCTTCGTCAGTTACAGTATCCAACTCCCCCTGCAATATTCACGGGGGATTGAGTAGCCTGCTGGATGTCGTTGGCGGTCCAGAGCCAGGGTAAAGGAGGAGGGCTGGCGGAACGAGTTAACAGCCTACTCTTAAAACTAATTAAAGCTCCCAGAACCAATAACAAAGCCTCGGATACTGGAGAATTGACCCTGCACGAATAAGGAAAAAACGATTGTGGAAGACACAAAGTACTACGTATAGCATGCTGTAATATAACATCTTGGAATAATAAAGACCAAGACATGATAATCAAACTGAATAAACATAAAATCGACATGTGCGCCATCTCAGAAACTAAAAAGAAGGGGAAAGGAACGAATAAATACCGGAACTATACATTAATTTACAGTGGAAAGGAAAAAAATAAAACAGCTCGAGTAGGAATTGGCCTACTGCTACATGAAAGATTTGAACAACAGATAAACAAAATAGGGTGTATTAGTGACAAACTATTATACGTAACATTAAAATTTGACAATGACCTAATACACATCATCAGCGCTTCCGCACATCAATAAACGACAACACTAAACCCAGAGAGGACAGAGGGATGTTTTATCATGATCTACAAAATCTGTTAGAGGAAATGCCGAAACAAGACAAAACCTTTATAATGGGGGATTTAAACGCAAGAATCGGTAACGAGATTATGGTATGAAACAAAGATTCAATGGAAACGTAGTCAACGAAAACGGTGAAATGTTAATAGACTTATGCGCGCAAAACCAACTCCGCATCAACAACACTTATTAACCACATGAGCCTCAATATATGCACACTTGGTCAATCTCCAGAGGACAGCAGTCTGTGATCGACTACATTATTACCAACAAAAATATACACCCTACACAAATTTTGGATGTTCGAAGTCTAGGATCCGCTAATGTAGGAACTAATCATAACCTTGTACTATGTAAGTTTCGATGAATTTTAGGCCAAAATAAAAAGAAGGAACATAACAAAATTTAATATCAAATCGATAACACATAATAGTACAAAATACTTATACCAACAGAGGTTGAAAGATAAATATCTTGAACCCGATTAGAGAAAGGGATAGCAACGAAGAATCATGGCAGAAATTACATGACAATATCATACATGCTTCAGAGGAAACACTTGGAACCAGAACAATTAACATTAATATGAAGCGAAATACAAAACCAAGGTTCACCGAAGAAGTAAAGGCATTTGGCAACACAAAAGAAACAGGCTTACGTAAAATTTAGGAGCAACAAAACACCAGAAGAGTATGCCAAATACACTCAAACACGAAACAATGTAAATGCTAGAATAATACAGATAAAAAGGGATTTCTGGACAAAATTCTCTGCATAGATGGATCACCACTTGCACGGAGGGCAACGGAAGATATGGAACTTGCTAAGAAGTAGGAAAAAACTAGTCAACAAGTATATTCAGACAACTACCATTAAACCACAAGAATATTTTAAAAACCTGTATGGACCAACTGGAAATAATAATGACCAACCCATAAATAATATGCCAGAAAACAATAACAACGAAGATCATAACCAGAATGAACTCCAAATTACCAAGCCAGAACTGGACACAGTGATAAAAAAAAACTAAAAAGCAGGAAATCCTCCGGAATCGATAAAATTTCAATCGAAATCAATAAATATGGAGGCCACCTACTGAATCGAGAAATAACTACTCTTTTCCAAAAGACAATAAACACAGGAACTATACCCGAACTATGGAAAACAAGCACCACCATTCCAATATTTAAAAAAGGAATCAAGACAGACCCTAACAACTACCGAGGAGCATGTCTGTTAAGCACTACATCAAAATTATTAATAAACATCATCTCTGAAAAAATCACCGATCAAATTGGCATTAGCGAGGAATAACAAGATACGACAAAACCGATCAACGGTCGACGCAATTTTTATTTTACGACAGATCATCGAAAAACCAATATAATTTCATAAACCAGCGTTCCTATGTTTTGACACAAGCTTTTGATAGAATACAGCAAGTTGACGTACGCGTACTGGAAGAATAAAAATAAGTCCTAAAATAATATAGATCATTAAAACACTGAATACTAATAATAAAACCAGAATAAAAACAAACAAACTGACAGAAGAAATCCCAACTTCAATCGGAATTAGACAAGAAGGCAGCTTAAGCCCCACGTTATTTAACATCATAATGGACAAAATTATTGACATTGTACAGGGTGTTTTTTTTTCGTTAATATAGGGTAATATAGGGTATAGGCTAAACGGTAAGAGATACAAAAAAACTAAGATACGTGTCCCGTTCTCTTTTTTAGTGTTTAGTTTAATGGCGCAATCGGATCTACGCTAACTAAACTGGTTTCGAAGATACAGAGTGATCCTCAAAATCTGCCCGTTTTTATTATCTCTTATGACTCGATTATTTATGGAGATAAAAAAAAGCTTTAGATACGCAAGTTTTATGACTTTTTACGTTGAATCCAGTGGCGTTCTTAAAAAAAATATTGATGTTTTATTTTTTGAGATATTATCAAAAGTAGCATTTTCTTAAATGGGATACCCTGTATCTGATAATCTCAAAAAATTGCATTTTTTCTTGAGATTGCAACAATATATAACACTTAATATTTTGCATTGTCCTAAATAGCTAAAATACTAAAAAAACATTTTTTTTTAGTTGGCCATGGATTTAATCAATTTTTATTTTATAATAGGCATAATAAAATTGCAGATAATAACAATAATAAAACATTAATAAACTAAAACAACAACTACAAAAAACAAGAAAAGATTTATAACAACTCAACAGTAATTATTTCAAATACTTATATATAACAATTAGCATAGGTGGTTAATCACAAAAGGTGCTCAAATTGTCTTCCATTCTGCTCGATGCATTTTTGGGCTCTGCTTGTAACTGAACGAGTGGCGTTATAGATCTGAATATTTGGCACTCTTCCAATGCAATTAATAAGATTTGCTCTGAGTTCTTCTACAGTATTACTTCGGGTTTTATAGACTTCATTTTTGATAGATCCCCAAAAATAAAAGTCGAGTGGCGTCAGGTCGGGGGAACGCGGAGGTCATCTGTTTGGTCCATATGTACCAAGCCAAGAGATTATCAGATACAGGGTGTCCCATTTAAGAAAATGGTACTTTTGATAATATCTCAAAAAATCAAACATCCCTATTTTTTTTAAGAACGCCACTGGATTCAACGTAAAAAGTCATAAAACTTTCGTATCCAAAGCTTTTTTTAATCTCCATAAATAATCGAGTCATAAGAGATAATAAAAACCGGCAGATTTTGAGAATCACTCTGTATCTTCGAAACCAATTTAGTTAGCGTAGATCAGATTGCGCCATTAAACTAAACACTAAAAAAGAGAACGGGACACGTATCTTATTTTTTTTGTATCTCTTACCGTTTAGCCTATACCCTATAATATTAACGAAAAAAAAACACCCTGTACAAACAGTGGATAAGGGATATAGGATCGGGAACAGGGAAATACAAATATTGTGCTACGCCGATGATGAATTTAATACGAGCATTTCAACAGAAAAGACAAAATTGTTGACCATCTAGAAATAACCGCTTCGGTGTAAATTATCTAAGGACGACCCCCAAAACGAGGGAATGAAAGTTGGACCTCAGCATCCCAGGATTAAGAGGCAGAATTGGAAATAACAGGACTAAGTCCTAAATTAAGAAAAAGCAGGTTACAGTATCCACTCTATCTGGAGGTAATGCAACAATATCTACGGGTCCGGATTCCTCATCTGACATAAAATTTTGATCTCCCAGATTTCTCTAATCAAGAGCAATTGTCGAGAAGGCATGATCCCTAAAAAATCTGCAATCTCAGTATCAACACTGGTAGTGGTACAATACATAATCATACATTTTACGTAGAATTCACCGCGATTTTTAAGCAAATCTCTCGATTTAGAATGTTAACAACAAATCAACTACTCATCTAACCACGTATTTCACAATTATTAATACCAGCAACACATTAAACATGACATATGTGATTAATTCTAACCTCAAAAAACTACAACCAATATATTATCCTCGCCAGGAGTGTTTACCGCTACGTTATCACATACAATCGTATGGTGTAATATGAAAAACATGAGTCATATATTATATTATAATAAATTCTGATTAGAAAATAAACTCCGATGGCAACATTTAAAGCTGCAGAATTCCAAAATACAATTACTTATTTACTGTAATTTATTTTGTAAAAATTAGAGAACGTTGATTATCGTAATGATAACGGTTGAAAAACAATATCCAAAAAACAAATGAGAATTAAATTCGTATGCATATAAAACAAATTGATTTCGCGTTTATAGGTTTACTCTTTCTACTACATTTGCTTATTCAATACCGTATGTCGATTTCGTCAAATACACTACGAATGTTCACCATCGTTATTTAATTCACTGTTTTATATGAGAAGACAATATAAACGAATTCATAAATTAATGGCGTAGCGGTAAACACTCCTGGCGAGGATAATGTAAACATAACTCAGTAGGGTAAAATATGCGCAATCCCCAAATGGGGATCATGGTACTGGATGGGTTAAAAAAGGTTAATAATGTTTGTTTACAAGTACTGTCGTTGAAACAAGTTTCTGTACGTACGTACTACCTATTTTAAATATTTCAGGTTAACCACAAGAATATTTAGCAAAGATAATTATTTGTAATATAATTTATTAATGCAATACAGAAACAATAGCAAATAATAACTAAGTAACATATAAAATTCGTAAAATTATAATTTCAAATATTTGTTGTATAAATGTTTTAACGATCATAATTAAAGACATACTAGGTTTAATTTTATAAGTAATTTGTGGGGGTAGTGATTTAGCTGGATCATATTTCCTTTAACTTCATTGTTATCATGTAAAAATTGAATGAGAATATAAAAACAAGGTCTTTTAATCAGTTCCTCGATTCCCGATATATTATCTATTACAATATAAACATGCTTAATTAATTATAGACTGTACCAACGTTACTTATTATAAGATGAAAGCGAATACCAGAATAAAATTCCTACTTGTCTTCTAACTTTTGTTTCAGCGTATTCTCCTTTACAAGTTGTACATATATACAGTAACTAAATACGGTGGGGATTGGTATTTTACACACTTGAATTACTTTATAATTTCTTTGTTATTGAAAAGTAAGTTTGCTTACATTTGTGTTAAAAGCTTAAAAGTTAATTCCATAAAACTCTGTTTAGAATGCCAAAGCAAAAGCCTACCACGGAGAATGGATTGCAAGCTATCCCGGATAAAAACCATTTTGTCAAGCTTGTGTAAAATGGTATATATATATATATATATATATATATATATATATATATATATATATATATATATATATACATACAGGTTGTCCACAATCTCTTTTCACAAAAGAAACCAGCAGATTCTAGAGCTAATTTTGTGTTGATTTAACGTAAATTACCATAATACAAAATACTTCCTATGAGAGCTGCTCAGAAAATCTATAATAAGAGAAAATTGCTCTTCTAATGAATTATGATTAAAATTATTCTTGCCAATATGAAAGAATCATAGCAACATGATACTTAAAAAAAAGTGTAAACCAACAGAATGACTTTGACAACGAATTTGACATGCTTCAAATTTATACCCAGTGAGATATGGTCACTTTCTATAACCAATCATAGTGTAAATACAAATGGAACCGACTATATTTATATGCATTGTATGTATGTACACTCATACAGCAAATTTGATCCACTTAAAATCAGTTTAATTATAAAATTTAATTCAAAATAATTTGTAATTATTTTAAATAAATTAATTAACTTAACTTAACCTTCACGCCATTCCCTTGCGGGGTAGGCAAAACAATCCCTGCCTCTTATTTATTTTTCATTCACAATCTTTCTCCATGCTTTCCTATCTCCGCATACCTCCCTAGCTTCCGCAAGATTCATACATAGTCTCTAACATGCCCTTTTGTTTTTAAAACTCCTTATCTTTCCTTTAACATAGATTCTACTACATTCAGCCAAGCTTTACGCAGCCTAACTGGCCCGGCCTTTCCCCTAACCTCACCCACATATATTTGCTTCGTTAATCTTACGTTGTTCATTCTCTCAATGTGACCAAACTAATGTAATGTACAACTTTTATATCTATCCATCATCGTCTTTTCCTCACCACACTCCGTCATTATGCATTCATTTTTTATCTTGTCCCTTCTCGTTTTAACACATGCGCTTCTCAGGAATCTCATACCCACGGCATTTATTTTTCTTTCGTGCTTTTTTTGACATACCCATGGCTCACTTCCATACAGAACTGACGGGACGAATACGCCATTATAGATTGCTCGTTTCGCAGCTAGGCTCATGCTTTCATTTTTTATTATCGTCCACATACTTCCAATCACTTTCCTTCCAGCATTGACCCTTCGTCCAATCTCACTCTCAATTGTACCATCTGCAGTAAACATTCTACCGAGATATACCAGCTCGTCCACTTGCTCCACAATTTATTTCATCTTGCAGAATAAATACTCTACTCTCCTTTCCACCTTCCCGATTGAACACCACAATCTTAGTTTTGTTCACGTATACCTTTAGGTCCCTGCTCTCACAGACTGTATCAAACTTCCTCAGAGGGGTTTGCAGCTCATCCGCACTGTCACTTAATAAGACTGTATCATCTGCATACACCAGAAGTCGTACATTTACGTCACCAACCATTACATCATTTGTATCGGTATATGCTTGTCTAAGGCATTTATCCATGTATACATTGAACAACCACGGTGACATCACACAGCCTTGTTGCACTCCTTCCTCAATATTAAAGTATTCACTCACACCTCCTCTCACGCTAACACATGCCCAGTTCCGTTGTATACTGCCCTTATTCCATTTATTAGACCTTTATTTACGCCATATTCATTGAATATTTCCCACAGCTTCTCTTTATTCACTCTGTCATATGCTTTCTCCAGATCTACAAACGCACAGTACAACTTCCTTTTTACTTTTAAACACTTTTCGATCACCTGCTGGAGAGCAACCATCTGACACATCCTCTCCCTGGCATGAATCCACCTTGTACATCCCACATCTTAGTTTGTGTAGTTTCTCATACTATATCAATCAGTATTCTTCCAAATACTTTACCAGGTAGGCTGAGAAAGCTTATTCCTCTGTAGTTCTTACAATCACTCTTGTTCCCCTTACCCTTATACAATGGTACAATGATCGCGCTCTTCCAATCACTCGGCACTTTTCCATACATAAGGCATACATTGAATAATTCACACAATCTTCGTATAAGCTTTGCACCACCATACTTGAGCAGTTCACCAGTGATTTCATCTACGCCTGCTCCCTTGCCGTTTTTCAACCTTCCTACCGTTTTCTCTACCTCATTTATCCCAATATTCTTCTCAGTTTCATTCATCATTTCTTCTATATTCTCCTTATTTAACACTTCAGTTTTACTTTCCTCACTACTGTACAGCTTTCCAAAATATTCTTGCCAGCATTTCCTCACTTCACAATCGTCCCATACTATTTCGTTTCTAGCATTCATCACTCCTGCAGCGTTCTGTTTTGGGCCACGTTTTGTATTTTTGACCCATTTCAGAAGAGTTTTTGTTTCCTCAAAATCATTCTGCATTTTCTCTCCTTCCATAGCCATCACTTCCTCTTTACTTATTCTCACTGCCTCCTTCGCTTCTTTGTTTCTTAATCTGTACACCTCATACAATCGCTTTTTCTCAGTCTCATTTTTGCAGCAATCATTGCCATGTACGCATCTTTTTCTTACTTACTGCCTTTTTACGACTCATTCCACCAAGCACATTTTTCTGTCTACCTACAATCATTCTTCCACATATTCGCACGGCACAATTGACAACAGAGTTTTTCAAGCTTATCCATGCACTTTCAACGTCAGTGTCTTTTATTTGTTCGTTCCACACTGTTTCATTCACATTCAACTCTTTACTCACAGCATCTGCGTATTTCATTCTCGCACCATTATCCACTAGTTTGTCAACCCTAATTCTGGACGTTCGCACTACGTTTGCTTTCCTTCTCCAGACCTACTTTTGCCCTAAACACACTCTCGATACAACCAAAAAGTGGTCCGATCCACACTTCGCTCCGCGCATTACTTTTGTATCTTTCACCAGGTTTCTAAGTCGTTCATCATACACTATCAAGTCTATCATACTTTTAGATTTACCTCTTTCCCATGTATACATATGCACATTTTTATGTTTAAACCACGTATTGGATACAAACAGGCTTCTCTCCACACAGATGTTCAGCAGGTGTTCACCGTTCTCATTGACTCTTTGGTCTCCGAACTTTCCTAAAACGCGTTCACTATGTTCTCTCTGTACACCCACCCATCCGTTCATATCCCCCACTAGAATCACTCTTTCGTTTGGCTTACATACGTTCAACACGTTCTCTACTTCATTCCAGAAGTTCTCACGCTCCTGGTCTCTTTCTCCATTCACCGATGCATAGCATGCAATAAGAAAAATTCTTCGAAACTCCACTTTCATTCTAACCCATATTACCCGGGGAGATACCAATTCGTACTGTTTAACACATCTTTTCGCTCTTTCACTTATGATCATCCCAACTCCTTTTGCGCCATGCACTTCCGTCTCAACTCCTGACCATAGTACCAGGCTGCCATCCTCCATCTCCACAGCATCCTTTCCTTTGCGCTTTGTCTCCGATACACACAGAATATCAAGGTGTCTTTCGTACATTACATTCGCAATTTCAAATTCTTTACCATGCATACCTCTAACATTCCACGTACCGACTCGCCATTCATTCCTTGCACAGTCGTCAGCAACGGGGCCTGTCTGTTTAGACCTTGACCGCCCCTTGTAGCCAGGTCGATCCGAGGCAATTGTATTGTTTTCTTGAGTAATACCATAGCGAGCAGATCGGTTACTGGCCAAATCGTGCCCCGGACGATGTAGCATTCCCTACTAACGGTATCGTCCTACTACGGGACAGTTATTCGTCTACTGTCACGACATAATAGATAGATATAAATAATAGATCGTATACTTACTGTATGAATAAATAAATTAATTAATCAATAAAAAAGACACCATTTGAACCAAATAATTTTTTTAATAATATCACTTACCGTCCATTCCTTCTATATTCAAAAGCTTTGCAATTTAATCCCAGTTTTTGTTTTTGAACCTTTTTGTATTCAGGATGGCACATATCGTACAAAACGGGATTTTTTTTACATTTTCAATTAATTCCTCTGTAAAATTTAATACGTCTTCGCAAGCCATTTTATGCACACACAGTTTCACAGTGGTCAAATGCAGCAAACAGGATCTGACTGCCACCGTTCACTAGAACGCAGCACAGACCGCCCTGAACACTTGACAAAATGCAAGTTCTAACTTGTTTATACAGGTCGAGTCTAAACGCCACCGCCACCGCCACCGCTGTTACCGCTACCGCTCCTATCGCGTATATCTGACCTTCGCTTAAAGTAACCATGTGATGAATTGAAGGCAGTACAAGAAAGTGATCAGTATTTAAATGTAAAATTAACACATAAGTAATACTTTTCGTTCCTTAAAGTGTGTATACATTTTTCTGACGGACTCTGTAGAATCCGTTTTATGGTTTGTAAATGCAAAACAAAATTAAATTGATGTATTAAAATATCACTACATTAGATGTTGCTCCTAACCTCAGTATTGCCTTAAGAATCTTGTTGACCTTGCGAGTAAGTGTGGCAAGTGGAGCTGTTCTAAATTGAAAATAATTAAAAATTTCTTACGTTCCACAACCACTCAAAATCGGCTTAACGGTTGGTTACATTAGCAGAGAAAATTAATCTTAAAAATATTATTCAAAAGTTTGGTGAATTAAACGTAAGAAAAAAAAAACACTTAGTTTTTTTTACGCGGTTTGTTGTTATTTTTTATGTAGTTTGTTTAATATATGTTACGTTCTTTAATAAATATATGTTCTTACTCATTGTATCTCCTATCATAGTACTATTGTTACTGTTCGTGTTCTATGTTCAATGTACCTAAGTAGACACAATTTAGTTATCTTATACTTAGCGTCCTTTCTTTCAAGTAAAAAAAATCATTGAAATTTTTCATTCTTCGGTGACTTATTGAGGGGGGGGGGCACGCTTTCATTGAGCGGCAAAACTGCTAGTGCCGGCTCTGATTACTAGTTTAGTCTTTTTTACAAATAGTAGTAATTTTAGACGTCTGAAAATGTAAGCTTTCACGATTATTACACATGATTAAAATATTTATCTTTTAGGTAATTAAAACGTGTATTTTCTTTATTTACCTTATATATAAATTTAAATGTTTTGATAACAATTACAGTTATATTTAAGAATTACTTGAAATGTTAAAATAAACTTATGAAATATGAAAAATATGAAAACGCAAATATAAACCAACTATTGATAGAACGTATAAAGCCACCTATGAAATCAAATTTTAGTAAAGAATAGCTACATCCTTAATATATCAAACTGCATTGAAGATGTCAAATCAGGACGCCCTGGAACGGTCGAAGGCTGACAGTGAAAAATGTTATAATCAAAGGGCAAATTTAAAAAAATTTAATCAAATTATGATAGCAAGTGTAAAGTTATGAAAAACTTTAATTTGAAATTAATAAAAGCATTCACAAATACAAACTTGACATATCAATTAAGATCTAGTCAAAATTTAATAAAGAAATAGTAATTGTGATTGTACAGTGAAAACAATCTATTACGTTTAATATGATTTTAATTTTAACTATGTACGTTAAATTTGTATAGTTCTTTAATAACTTAACATATCTAATTTGTAAAGCATTTACTTCAAGCAATAGGGAAAAACACAGCAAAAAACATAGACATACCAAGGGCTAAAATTTTTTTAATTATGAGATGCCAAAACTTATTTAAACGGAGATTTTCTTCTTGTCTATTAAAATTATTAGGGTCTTTGTATATCTCAATGACTTCACTTTGTAAGCGAACATAATAATGAATTTGCCTTAATATTTCCATACCATCAAATTGAACGTCATGATTTAAATTATTTAAAGTATTTTTAGCTACCGCATGACATTCAATTTAATAGTATGGAAATATTATCAAGACAAGCTCATTATTATGTTTGTTTACAACGTGAAGCTATTGAGATATGTAAACATCCTTATAACTTCAACAGGCAAGAGGAAAATCTCCGTTTAAGTAGGTATTAATATCTTATAATTAAAAAAAAAGGCACAATGGTACCGTCAACCGGGACTAAGTGGATCGCCCGGGGTAAAGTGGATCAAATACATTTTTGTACAATAAAAAATGCGCATGAGCCAAACGAGTACGCATCAACTTACTTCAGACCATTCACCATGCTTCAGACTCTGCAAGAGGAGATTGCGGCGCAATATTCACGGTGAGTTTGGAGAAAAAAATTCTAATAAGTGTAACACATATTTAGCTATTTCATAAAACTTCAAGTTCGTTTGCTTACGCACCCGGTAGGGTGCACTTAATTAATTTTTTGCCACCATGGGTTAATAGCCCCATGTTAACTTAGATAAAATTAATTAAATATCTGTCACCAGAGTCAATCTGTGATTTTTTTTATAAATAATGTGCAATTGCGGGGTAAAGTAGATCTGCGCTTTTGACACTAGTTATTATATTATTTTGAGGTTATTCCCACAATTCTGTATTTATATATTATGATTAAGTCGTGACCTAGTGGCGTACATGATTAATTTAAGGTGGCGTAGGTAAAATTCTATTGCGACATAGTGACAAAGGGGACAATTAGCGAAGTAAATGTTAAATCGACCGAATGTAATTGAATACAATTGTTCCAGATGGTTAGAAAATATGTGAAAAAGATGGGCCGATATAAATTATTTGCGGATATTCATAGAGAGAGCAGCAGCTGCCGCAAGAGCTGACACAATGTCACAAAGACAAGCTTCGAAATCGTACCGTGTGCCATACACAACTTTAAGTAGTCACGTACATGGCAAGCACCCGGGTAAATATGGAAGACCACACATACTATCCGAGGATGATGGGAAGATTCTGATGGATTCGCTCCAGTTGTGTGGTGAATGGGGATTCCCAATTAATTGTCCAGAAATTTCTCAATAAGAAAAGCGTAATAGAACTAAGGTTTCCAACAATGTACCTGGTGCAGATTGGTTATGTTTATTTATGAAAAGACATCCCGAGTTGACAGTTAAATTCGCAGAAAACACTAAACGAGCCCGAGCTGCTGTCTCCCATGAATCAGTTCAAGAATATTTCGAGAATCTTCGTACGGTTGTGAAAGACGTGCCCTCAAACATCGTCAATTACGATGAATCCGATTTAGAGACGATCCCGGAGCTGTGAAAGTGGTGGTGAAGAAGGGGACAAAGCATGCGCACAGAACACTAGACACCAGTAAATCAAGCACCACTGTCATGTTTGCAATTGCGGCCGATGGCACAAGATTGTCACCCTACGTGGTGTGATGCCGCTGGTTTTTACGATCATGCTCCCATTTTTTCGAAGGTTGGAAGGTCATAAAATTCTCATCGGGGACAATCTGAGAAGTCATTTGACGATCAGTGTCATTCAAGCGTTCGAGAAAAACAACATACGCTTTGTATTGCTGCCCCCTAATTCGACCTACATGCTACAACCGCTCGACGTGACTTACTTTAGGCCGTTGAAAGCAGCATGGAAGTCTGTGGTCGAACAATTGAAATTGAAAAATCGGGGTCTTCGCGCTTTCCCACGAAATTGAAAGAAGCAGTCAATAAACTTGGCCCCACGTCTGAGGAAAATGCAATTTCTGGGTTCAAAGCATGTGGGTCGTGACTTTCAATCCACAAGTGGTCTTGGACAAAATGGAATAGCGAAAAGCGCAGGCTGAAGGTGCTGATGATTCTTGGACAAATGTGCTTGTGGCGTTTCTTGATAAATTAAAAACTGGGGGTAATTCTGCTCCAAAACGCGGAAAGAAGGTGGCGTGCGCGCTGAAAAGAACCTCACCTTATGCGACCTAGAAAGAAAAAAGCTCCAGTTTCGACCAACAGGAAGAAAAGAAAAAGACAACTTAGCACCAGCTCTGAAGAAGATGATGTTGCTAATGATGCTGCTACTCTTGAAGAACACGAGGCCGATATCGATGTTGTCGGTGACAAATTTACTACGAATGACAAAGATTCAGAAGCGGAAAATCCTTGTTACACATACGAAATTGGAGAACCGTGAAATCACTCTCAGAAAAAAAAGTTCTAACAAAGAAATTTTGTCCGTATAGCCGCGAATAGCAACAATCTCCAGGGACCAAATTGTGAAAAAAGTTACACTGAACAGTTCAAAAAGACAAAAGGTTCATTTTCCATATCAAGAAAGAAGACGAAAATATTTTAGAATAGAATTTTCTCGTTTTGTTTTGACTTTTTTTTAGTTTTGTTACTTATTTTGTTATGTTATTGTGCAAAATTTATTTAATTTTTAGGCGAAACGTATGGCTGTAACAAGAAAGTCTGAGAATAAACCTTTATTTTTTAATTTCTACCGTTTATTAATGGATCAAATGTATGTTTCCAAGCAAAAAAAAATTTATTAAAAATATAAATTGTGGTCCACTTTGCCACTAGTTTAACATAGATTTTAAGTGATTTACAAGGCGTGATCCAATTTACCCTATTCTGCTGGGGAAAGTGGATCACTATAGATGTATAAAAAAACGTATTGTAAAGCTAGTTTTACATAACGGCACAATGGCATTCGAAGCCTAAAGAGTGAGAGAATCTATATATGAAGTTTCAACCAAAAATCGATTTTTTTACCATTTAGCCCCGGTTGACGGTACATCTTGTACAATAACAATTAATATTTCTTGTTTTACATCTCAAGTAATTCGTAAACATATTACACCGTTTACTGAGGATCATAACTGTAATTTTTATCGAAACGTTTACATTTATATAAAAAATAAATAAAGAAAATACACTACACTTGAAGATAACCTGCTCCTCCCCACATCCATTTTAAAAAGTAATGAATACTAATACTTACAAGAAGTATTTTTTATTTTTGTCATTTATAGCAGAGCTTATTGTAAAGTTAAGAAATGAGCTTCACAGTGAAAAACCTGAGGTGCCGGTATTTTATAATAAACCAGACAATCTGTCATGAATTTGAATTTAATTGTTTTGATAATTCTAATAATTACTGGTCAATAGAAAATATTCATTTTGGTGCAACAGTTGAAGCTTATTTGTTAAGCAATAATGTGGATAAGAGTGATGTACAGGTTTACTCACTTTTACTGGTTATCTCGGTAATTATTGAACCAAAAAAAACTGATATAGGTGTCATGAGACATTTGGGAGAAACTGAAAATGGTAAAATAGAGTTTTGAAATATTTGCTGATTTAGAGGATTAGGGGGTAAAACCAAAAATTGTCGATTCTAAATTTGTCCCCTGTACGTTTTATTACCAATAATAGAAGAAAATGTTTCCTATGGAAATTTCTTAGTTTGCTAAGCAGAATATTATGCCATCCAAAAATCACATCTACCGGTTCAAGTCAAAAAGGTATCAAATCCAACATTCTCGTTTTACATGGAACACCCTGTATATTTTTAGCTAAAAAAGTTGCGTTTTTAATTGTCTTTTCACACATATAACATTTAATATAGTTTATTATTTAAATAAGTGAACAATTCTAATTTTTATATTAAATCAGTAGTAGGTCATGCATTATGAGGTAAGAAAACGAAATGAAAGTTTACATTGTTCACTGAAAACAACTGCCCCTCAAAGTAATGTGCAAATTACTAGTTTAGAGCATCTTCTATAAACGTACGATGTCTAAGAATACCTACCTAATAAATAGTTTAGTAGGCTATGGATAAAATCTAGTCATGAAAACAAAACAGGATGAGTAATTTATGTAATGGTAGACCGCAACGTGTTTCGAGTTTTCTGGTTTATGAAAACTATGAAAAATATGATATGTTATGTGCATATATCGAATATCAAAAAAATTATAAAATGCCCTAAACTTATATTTTCGACGTTACCCTAAGAGGTAGCAACCATTGGGTGGTATTTTTAAAAGACTAGAAAACCATCTGAAGAATTATGGAAGCTTTAGTAAACCGAGACCTGTTGAATATACTCGTACTTAGGAAAATAAAGAAAACTAAATAATAAACGTTCTTGGGTTAGTAGAATGTGAATTTCGAGTAAGTTTCGCTTACTGTTACCAATTACCTGGAATAATTTTATACTAAAAATTGAATACTTATCATTTTAATGTTATAAAAATCAAATTCATTTTCAGCAAGGAAATTCCACGTCTATACCAACAATAGAAAAAGCAGTTGGGGTGTTAAAAACCAAGGTTCAAAAGTTATTGAAAAAAATCAATACTTCCCCATATAAAGTAAACTTGGCACAATATTTGCACCCCGGAGATCATGAGAGAAGAATTTGAATTGAATTTCGCCTTTGGTTTTTACATAAATGTAACGAAATTCCCAATTTTTATAAGAAAATTGTATGGTCCGATGAGACCAGATTTAAAAATGATGGAATTATGAACCGCCACAATGAAAGATACTGGGCCAACACCAACCCGTATTTATTGAGACCAGTTCGCCGATAGGGTAGATCTGGTTATAACATCAGGTGTTTTATAAAAGGACACAGGTTTGTCTATACAATTTGTGAAGAAAACCTGAATACTGAAAGATACCTAAATATTCTGGAAACTAACCTTTTAAATTTGCTTGAAGGCGAACCTTTGAAAGAACGAACTAATATATATTTTCAGCAAGATGGTGCTCCCAGCCACAACGCATTAAGAGTCAGAGAATATTTAATTATAAACTTCCCAGATAGATGGTCGGGAACATATGGACCTGTTAGATGGCCGCCGCGCTCACCTGACCTGATACCTCCACATTTTTTTATGGGGTCGTCAAGAATCAGAGCTCTATAAACGAACCAATGAAACACAGGAACAGCTTCTTGAAGCAATCCATACAGCATTTAGAAAAATAAAACCCGTTCATATTATTAATGCTCTAAGAACGGTTAGAAATTGTAGCCAAAAATGTATTGATTGCAATGGAGGGCCATTACAGTACCTTCGTCGATAAATGTTACACATTTTATTTCATTTGCTTACATCATAGCCCAGTACTGATTTAATACAAAAACTAAAATTGTACAATTATTTAAATAATAAACTATATTAAATGTTATATATGCATGAAGAGACAATTAAAACTTTTTTGGCTAAAAATATACAGGGTGATCCATTTAAAATGAGAAAGTTGGATGTTTTTGACTTGACTCGGTAGATGCGATTTTTGGGCGGCATAATATTCTACTTAGCAAACTAAGAAACTGAAACATATTCTTCTATTACTAGTAATAAAACATACAGGGGATAAATTTTAAATCAACAGTTTTACCCCCGTATCATCTAAACCAGCCAATATTTTTAAATCCTCCCAAATACATCTCATGACACCTACATCAATTTTTTGATAAGTTCAATAGTTACCGAGATAACCAGTAAAAGTTACGAAAATGGGTAACCGTGTACATAATTTTAAGTTAAGGGTTTTAGAATCATATATTGAACTTCGTAAACAAATTAAGTCAAGATTTGTTTTTACTTGTTTCAAAATTTGGATCACATCAGCATTGTTAGGAGGAGCTAATTCTATTGCTGCATTTCTATTTCCGAATATCGAATTTGATCGAATCAAGAGATGTTTTCAAATTTAATGAAAATTGTCAAAATGGTTTTAGGTTGAACAAATTCCTCTGCAGTAACAGATAGATTTTTTGAACAATTAAATCGGATTAAATCTACAACTCGGAATAGGCTACTTATTTCTATCTGTTCTTCAATTTTGCATGTAAAGGATTTTTACATTCTGGTAAAACAGTTGATAATTGGAAACCCACTTCGATTGTTTTGAACCTAATCAGAAAGAAAAAGTAATAAATATGTAATAGGAATAGGATGATTCAATCAAAATATTCTATGTACGTAGTATTTTATTTGTATTTCGATTTTTTTCGCTGTGTATTTGGTTAAGTTCGCATGAAGGAAGTAGGTACAATCTACAAATTTTTCCTAGTACCCCATTTAATAGGTTATAACAGCACTTGTTAATGTTATGTCATTCGAATGAAAAACAATTGCAACTCGCTTACCGTTTATTTAGTTTTGATTTGTATAGCTGACATACTCTTATACATTTGTAAATTTGTAAGCTGCTTATATGTATCTATGTTTAGCTTGCTATTTCAGAAAATCCGCTTATGACAGAATGAAAAGTTGGCTTGTTAAAACTTTGGACGCAGGTCAAACCACGAAAACATAGTTTCAAGAGATAATTATTACGTTTGTAAATAATGACGCAGACATTAGCGTAAAAGCTTTGAATGTAAATCTATATTCAAAGGTAAAAGTTAATGTTTATATTAAATTTAATGGACAACATAATAATTTTAATTAGAATTTGTGTAAATTTGGTAGTCACAATCTTGCAATTATAAGTTATCAATGAAAAAGGGAAGAAAACAAAAAACGATAATAATCTTGAAAAAAACATTCATTCTCCTGTTTTTTTAATGCGAAATGAATAAGGCTTTGTAAAATATAGTTTAAATAATAAAGTTAATCAAAGACAAATACATCATACGTTAAACACTCACCTGATTACATTTATTTATTTGCTTTTTAAGTCCTGCGAAGGCCATATTTATGTCTGAAACAAATATAAATCGTGAATACAAAGAAGACATGGCTTTACAACAATAAATAATAGTAGTAAAATCGTTCTTACATAACCCACGATAAGCTTTGAATATCTTCGTAGCAATTGTTATAATTGACTATAATGACCTGAGCAATTGTCCCTCGCAATGATAACTTACAAATTAAAAACTAGAAGGAGATAAAAGTCTCAAGTTGCTAAAAATAGAATAAGACATAATAGAGATTCATTGTAGTAAAATTTAATTAATGAAGAATATATTAACCATATAATTTTTCCCGCCTAAAGGGAAAGTTATTGTAATCGGACAAAAACGCGCGTGCGTGCGCGTGCGCCGTGCGTCGTGTGTCGTGTCTCGTGCGTCGTGTGTGTGCGTGTGCGTGTGCGTGTGCGTGTGTGTGTGTGTGTGTGTGTGTGTGTGCGGGTGCGTGCGCGCGTGTGCGTGCGTGTGTGTGGGTGCGTGCGTGCGTGTGTGCGTGTCGTGTGTGTGTGTGTGTCGTGTGTGTGTGTGGTGTGTGTGTCTGTGTATCAGTGTATCGGTGTGTCTGTGTGTCAGTGCGTCAGTGTCAGTGTGTCAGCGAGTGTGCGTGTGTGTGTCGTACGTGCAAGTATCGTGTGCGTGCGTGTGCGCGCGCGTGCCTGTGTGTGTTTTCAGAAAAACGTTTATTAGAACCAGCAACATAATTACAATTTGGTTAAGTTAATAATAAAGTAAAATTATGCCACTTATATCGCTTACAGTAATATATGAAAACTACATCAATCAGTTCAAAATTAAAAGGTTTGTTGCCAACTACACCCAACAAACTATTTTTGCACCACACTTTTTAAAAATGTTGTAAGTTATTGATAGCCTTGAAACATATAAATTCTTTGGTTATTCGGGATTTCATTCTGTTCACAGTATTCTTATATATATATATATATATATATATATATATATATATATATATATATATATATATATACACAAGGTGTAGCATTGATGCCTCGAAGTACGATATATCCGTTATTAAAGGAGATATCAAAAAAGTTATTTACAAAAATTATAGGCAACTTCAAACTTCACATTATAAAATTATTTTCATATTTACAGGGTGTTTTTTTCTAAATGGGACACCCTATATATTATTTCAAATATATATTAAGCTCATCTCCCCCATAGTTCCAATATAGGGTTTCATTACGGTATATAGGGTATTTCAAAAGTTATGGTCAATTGTACACGAAAATCATTCTCATTTCAACGTCCTGTATACCCTAGACAGATCAACCTAACAATAATTTCTTCCACGCATAACTTTTTGGCATTGGTACAGTGTTACGAGAAAGTGATATTTCTTTATTATTGCACCTATTGAATATAGAGCGAGACAAAACACATGATTTTGTCAATTTTTTCAAATGAACCACCATGTATTTTATTTTAAAAAGTAAAAATACACTTTATGTTCTTTCATTTTTATTAAGCATCCCCTATAGCTAAAATCGTTCATTTCTGAGATATTTTCAATTTAGTAACAGAAAGAGATTTTTTTTTAAATTTCTATTATAACAAGTTAGTCATGAACAAATAAAAGTGTGACAAATTATTAAAAAAACATCGGTTATGAAGACAAAATTCTTATAAAATTAATCACGGCTAACTTATTATAATATAAATTTTTAAAAAATCTCTTTCTGTTATTAAATTGAAAATATATCAAAAAATAATGATTTTAGCTATAGGAAGTGTTTAATAAAAATGAAAGACCATAAAGTGTATTTTCACTTTTTAAAATCAAATACAGGGTGATTCATTTGAAAAAATTGACAAAATCATGTGTTCGAGTTTTGACTCGCTCTATATTCAATTGGTGCAATAATAAAAAAATAGCACTCTCTCGTAACACTGTAACAATGTCAAAAAGTTATGCCTGGAAAAAAATTATTGTTAGGTTGTTCTTGTTAATTGTAAGAATTGTAGCTTTACTGTTTCCCATATTTCTCTTACTTTGCCGCACTTTCAGTTTTCTTCTAGTTCTTGTTTTTGTGTTGATGTCAGTGTTTACGATGCTTGCTATGTATCGAGAACCAAATTGCTTCTACAGCCAAGATAGGTGTAATTATGTTAAAAAAAAATTGTTGAAGGTAATCTCAGAACATCCACTGCTGTTTGCGTAAAGCTCGTTGTTCTTAGCGTTAAGATAAGGCAAATTTGTATACCTGCTTTTGTATTGTACTCAAGTATCTACACCTGTATGTTTCCTGGTCGAGCAAGAAATTCTCCCACGTATAGTTATGTCCCCTATGTTTTCTTAAATCAAGCTCACGGAAGCTCTTCCAGTGAGATTCTTCACCTGTTGTAAGATATTTGGCTGTTAGTATCGAAAGATAAGCTTTCGTACCATAATATAAACATAAGATCTTTTAGATATTCCTGTTCATCTACTTCAGGTCTTCAAAAAATCTTATTCTTATTGTATTTCACATTATATAAATATGTTACGGTAGAAACTTAAATCCGTACCTAAGAGTTCATTTAAGAGGGAGGTCAAGTCTTTAATATGTAAGGACGAGCTTCTTCCAGCATAATGAATGCAGTACTCATTCGTAGGATAACTATTAAACGATTAGAGTGTTATGATTGCTAGTGTTATTTACTAGGAATGAGTTAAAAATCAGACGCAGCCTTTAGTAAGTCTGTATTTAATTCCATTTTACTTCCCGCTTCGGCATCAAACAATTGCGAATAAATATTTTTGTATCAAATACTTTGTTATTTTTATTGTTTTGTATTTTTTATGCTGCCTGTGTGTCGCAAATAAACTTTATTATTATTATTTAAATAGAAGTTGCATCCAACTTTTATATATGACTTAGAGTGCTAGTGATTGTGATAATTTGTCCCTTTGATGACAGTGCTGCTTATGAATGGACACACCGAGGATTCTACAATATATAATCCAACAGTTGCAGGTTGCAGCAATATCGGTAAACAAACAACACCTGACCCTGATGCTTACATTACGGTGCCCTCTTCTGATTCTGAGGCAGAAGACTTTGATGTCGTGATAATAAAAGACGCAAAGTAATAGGTGATTGATTATATCTGGACCGAATCTGATCTGAATCCTCATGTGCACAGCTTTGATAATGCTAATGCTGGTTACAAGATTCCAAGTATCAATGAGAGTTCTACTCCATTCGACTGTTTGGAATTGTTTTTTGGACAGGAAATAGTCAAATACATTGCAGATCAGACCAATTTGTATTACTGATTTCTTTCGGCACTGGATACTAGTGAAAACTCAAAATTGGAGCGCTGGAAAGAACAGTGACGAAATTTATTAGTCAATTTAAAACATAGAACAGGCTATTTGACTAACGATTCGTTGTTTGCTAATCCTATGTTTTCATAGATTATCTCAAGAGAAAGATATCGTCTTTTGCTAAGAATACTGAATTTCGTTGATAACCATGCACAAACTGCTACAGATGATAAATTGTTGAAAATTAGACCGGTTGTAAACCATTTGCGAAAGGCACCTGCATAAGTTTTTTGTACCTTTGAAAACCTGTGTATAGACAAAAGTTTATTGCTTTTCAAGGGAAGAATAGTTTTCAAGCAATATATTTCTTCCAAGCGCTATAGACTTAGAATCAAACTTTTTATGTGTGACTGTGAGACCTGATATGTACTCGACCTCCTTATTTATATGGGTGCTGCGACTGACGTCAAAGACTTTAAACTAAATGTTGGACAACCTAATAATATCGTTCTGAGCCTCCTACAAAAACATGTAGGAAGAGATTACAGTTTATATGCTGACATTTGATACACAAACTCAACACTATTTTCCTATCTTTATGGAGGAAAACCAATGCTTGTGGGACCGTTAGAAGAAATATAAAAGAAGCATGCCTGAATTGTTAAGAAAACTAAAGACAAGTGATGTGGAATACACGTCTACACAACAATCTGCTTGCTCTCAAATGGCAGGATAAAAGAGAAGTGAGAATGCTTCCAACTGTTCACAACAGCACACAAACAGAAACACAAATAAACCAATAAGAAAACCAGCTTGCATCGTCAGCTACAACAAAAATACGGGCGCGGTCAACAGGAGTGGTATGTTGCTAAGCTTCGTATAGTGTATGCGAAAGACATAGAAATGGTATAAAAAGGCGTTCTTTTATCTTATGGACTTATCATCCCTATTGATCACGCAATGTATAAAACATGTACGGGTAAACATATAAGTGTATCCGAATTTCAAAGACAGCTTACCAGAGAGATGTTAGATATTTTTGACCTACCCCGATCAGATGGTGACAGTCCTTTACGACTAACTGAAGGTCACTTCATTTCTGCCATTCCACCTACGGAATGGTGGCACACTGCTGCGGATGCATATGTACGCAACGCATAAAACTGGCGGTGGAGATCTGCGTAACTTAAACGCGCATCCAAAACATTAAATATATTTTATAATGTAATAAATGTATGTGACAACAGGTTAGTAGATTACACTCATTGAATCAAGATGTGCAAGCACGGCTACAAACATTTTGAAAAATCGGAGAGTGCGAAATTTCACGTGACGTCACTAATGAAGAATTGTATTGTGAACAGGGTTTTATTTCAAAATTTAAACGCGATACTATTAGTAGGCTTGAGGTACGAGATGAACATTTCGATTTTAAAGCTCCCTTAATAATGCGGCATGCCGATTCATTTCATTAAAAAAACGCTTTTCACACGACCCAGAATTTAAGCAAGAGTGCCAAACATTTATTCATGAAGACGAAATCCTGGGTCATATGTGTGAGATGCAACCTAAAATAGGCAGTAGCGATAATATTTTAGGTACCACACCACGAAGTGATTAAAAATTGTAGTATATACCACAAAATTGCGGATAGTGTTTGATGTTTCTTGTAAGTCGAACTCGGGTCATTCATTAAAGAGAAAGTTATGTGTCGGACCTCATATTGACGACTTATTTTCAATTATAATACGACTATCAAAGGGATTTGCAACGTAATTGCGAAATTTTGATTCAGAACCATTAGGAAATTACCGATTAAATACAATCTCTTATTGGACCACTCTTCGTCATTCTTAGATATGCGTTGTTTGCAGCAATTAGGAAATGCAAGTATGCATAAATCACATCAAGCAAAAAGCACCATGGCAAACAATTTTTCAGTGACAAAATGTTGCTAGTGTTGCATTCACGTACGGTTAATTCTCCTTATATTTATCATCCTTGTGCACAGTTATATTATAATAAATTGTAATGCATACGCGAAGCCTCTATGGAATTTATGAATACCTTTGAAATACATTAAATTCATTGTTTAAATTAATAACAGGCATGGTTTAGTAATTATTTTTTCGCGTTTCTAGTAATTTGCTCATTTTGCACTTATTTTTAATGCAGTATTCTTAAGCCAAATAGGACCTGACTCCCACCCCCTCCACCAAAATTCGTTTTTAATCGGTATGTCTGGGCTTAACCTTCTCGATACTATGTCGGCAGGATTTTCGTACATGGTACCAATCTAACGCATCACTAAATTTCTGAATCTCGTTCATTCGGTTGGCAACGAAAACAAAAATTCGCTGGTTCTAACTTTATCCAATATAAAATAATCATGGAATCGCACCAATAACAAACTTGTTTGATTTTACATTAAAAGAATGAATAATTTTATACATTAAATTGATTAATTAATAAAACTGCCCCACAGAGCTCTAATCTCGGTACAGTTATCACTTTCAGAGGAGCAACTCTAGATTTCGCGCATAATAAATGGTGCTTAGTGTTGCCTTTCTTATCAATATTACGAATAAATATACAACAGGCATCACGAAACTCACCTAGCGCTAATTCTGTATAATTTTCAATTGGGACTCTCTGTAAACGTATGTTTTCCAAGTTCTTCAAATTGCCTAAAATTCATTTCCAATCTGTATATATCTACAGGGAGACCGATGGACTACAAACTTAATTTTTCTTACCATAAACATTACAAAACAATTTAATGATAATTTTGAGTGGCCCTAACAGTCCCAAGTGATCACAGATTTTAGCGATTAATATCTAATCGTGTTCTTTCGGGTAGCCCGCATTAAACCAAAAGCTTTCGTTTCTTTGTCGTACGAAATGTAATATTTATTTATACCGCGTTTAGCGTATGATAGATTTATGATTCAATGTACATTGCCTTAGTTGGAAACCTCCGCCTTCCAAGACTAATCGTCTTTTGTTTCAATAGCTTATTAGTTGGTATCCCTTCGAGTAATTAAGTCATCAATATCAATATTCTGCATTATAAGTGTTTTGTAACTGTGGTCTCATATTAGTTGAGTTGATCGGCCTATTTCCACAGTTTTTGTTGTTATAGAGCGACGCATACTATGTAGTAATAATTTAATGTTTGTAGTTTATTAATTAGTTCTAAAGAATTCTTAATAGAATGCTTTAATTTGTACTTTAAATTGTTTGTTATTATGTGGTTTTTTGGTTTGTGGATTTTTATAAGACCGTGCTTGTGCTTGTAGGTTCTTGTACAAAATTTGTTGTTTCTCTAAATCTGTAAAGCAGATATTGTAGTTTTGTAAATTTTATCTCACACATTCTTGAAAATTAGTTGTGGGACCTTTAAAATTTCTAAATTTTCGTTAATAAACATTAACTTTCTGCACATAACTATATTTTGAAATAATTACTAAACCGTTACCTTTATCTGCTTTAACAGAAATTTTATATATTTTATATATTAGACAAACTATCAGTAACATCAAACATAAAAAATACATCACCAAAAAAAAATTGAAAAATTCTAAAACAGAAACAACACCATCAACATAGAACAAACATAAATCAGAACAATTCCTACAATTTTCACAAAAGATTTGTAAACTTGTAAAATGTTCAATTTAATAACAAAGAATTAGAATTTCTTAACAAAGGTATTAAATTTTGCCCTTTTCCTATATTTGCTAACAAAATTAAAGAGATTTTAGCAGTAGAATGTGAAACGAATATTAGAAATGATCCCAGTAATTATGCCAAATTTGGAATTAATAATGTACTTAAAGAGTTTTCGTTTAAAAAGAACAAAGCTTACAAGAAATCGTTTAATTATTTACTAAAATCAGTTAAGAATACAATTAACAGTAATACTATAATTTCTGTTAATTTCAAAAGATAGTTATGCAGAAAGTTAATGATTTTATTAACCATTAACCATTAAATTCTATAAACAGGTTGATGGTGTAGCGATGGATAGTTCTCTTAGCGCTATCATAGCTAACTTTTACATGGAAAAATTTTATACATTAAAATGGTATACATACTGTAACGTGGTCGTGATTTTATCGATTATTGGCCGTTAGTTGCGAAATTATGAATTATTTATTAGTACCGAAATTCTGAAATGTAGTATAACTTCATGCTATTGAACTTGATAATGCATGAATACTTGGAAGCTTTTAGAATGTAATGTTTTTTTCTGTGACGTATTTGGAAAGTATTCGGAATTTTTATAAATAGTAATCGCCTTTAGAATTCCGATTTTGAAAATGATATAAAGTTTTTTAGTTGTTTATCAAACTTAGGTTGGAGTCTAAATTAAGATGGTGCATATTGGCATAAATAGGTAGTGAATCCCTTTTACTAATTTGGTTAAAAATTAATTAGTTCCGTTGTAAATAATAGTTGTTCGTATTTTGCACATTTTGTCAATCACAATAAGCATTGTCGTTGAAATTGCGCCGGTGGAAAATTAGAGATCATTAAAATGATTACTTTGTATTCAAATATAGTGTAGAAAGCATATATCGCAATTTTTAAGAATGTTTTAGGCCACAGGTTGACGGGAGTTTTCGACAAAATTTTTGGTCTTAAACAAAGAGTTTCGCTTTTAGACACGAGGCGTTAAGGGCTAGCGTTGTAGTGAAATCATCAACTTACAGGATATCGATTACATTGATAGCACCCGCTTGTTGCGAAGTGTTTTTTTTTGGTGATGCAATTTTCCCGACGGCTTTCGAGTTTAGTTCGTTTTGGCGTGTATTAGAAATTTTAAGTAATCCTTTGATGATTGGTTAATTAAGCGGAAGGGGAAATAAGAGTTCAATGTGGTGGTAAGTGAGTTAAGCACGAGGGGACTCTCAGTTAATAGGTTACCGTTACCGCCGCTGGTGAATGATCGTGGAATGCATTACCTCAAACCCGTGTTGAAAGAAGTTCCGTCAGTAGGGGCAGTTTCTCCAAGCAACCCTTTGAAGGGTTTTATTGTGTCGTTGATTTATCGTTACGTGCAGTTTCTCCAAAGGGACTTTGCGAGGATCCTAAAAGAAAGGTGTTAAGGCGTTAATCCTAGTGATTTACTTGTTCTATGAAGTATCGCTTTTGTGCGGAAGAAGCCAAACGCCCGTTTTTGTGATGTTAAAGAAGATAATAAGTGTCGTTCATAACTATTACATAAATATAGTAAAGTTAACAATCAACTTGTAAATATAGACATTAGTGTATCGAACAACCAATTGAGGTATTAATCATTCGCGATTCAGACATTGAATCGACGCGCCGTGTTCCTTCTCGAGGTATGTCATACTGGAAGATTCAAGAGTAGTTACAACGTTGATCACATCGCCGAAGCCGTTGCAGGGTTAATCCTCTAGGTTTCCACCAAGTGGCTTTATAACGAAAGGCGGTAAATTAAAAGAGCCAATTGATGTAAAGGCTGATCAAATTTAAGGTAATTATTTCCGTTCATACTGTTGCTGTGTGTTGACAATTTGTAATAAAGCATTGTGCGTTTTTTTATGTTGAATACGCTGTCCTGTAGGATCAATTTGTTTAATATTTTACCGTTTAAAGTTTAAGGCAAGCGTATTTATCTGTATTATAATCAAAATTTATATGAGTTTTTTGATTTGTTGTATTGACTATTCTGTACCGGAATTCTATGTGAAGATTGCGTTAAAAAGGAACGCAGATTATTCGTTATAACCATTTGTTACTTTGGCATACGAGTAATATTTACAGTAATTGAGTAAATGCAGACTTTTTTGATTTGTTGTATTGACTATTCTGTGCCGGAATTCTATGTGAAGATTGCGTTAAAAAGGAACACAGATTATTCGTTATAACCATTTGTTACTTTGGCATATGAGTAATATTTACAGTAATTGAGTAAATGCAGACGTTGAAACTAGCTAGTATCACTGCGTTTTAAGTAACAGAAGTAATCTAATTTGTGCGGGAAAACTAAGGTAACGATTGTTTTGATATCACTGAGGTGGTTCATTTATAATACATATCTACAGGTTAATGAATTTGTTTTTTTAATCTGAATCCATCTGTGAACCCCATTTCGTACACAGCACATTATTTACGCGCAATTTTTTTTTTGTTATTTAGATGAGATAATCGAATTAACGGGAATATTTTTTTTTGTTTTGAGTAAAGTAATTATGTTCGAAAGATTACCAATTGATTGTTTTAGTTATAACGTAACATTTAGCGAATGATGCGTTAATGCATTACAGAAAGCCGACACACTGATGATACCTTCATAAATTATATCAAACCACCATCCACGTCAAAAAATTGATGTAATGAAATCTTTAGTGGGTCGAGTAAAACGAATTTGTGATCCTGAATTTTTGAAAGATGAATATAAATATTTTACAAAATCCTTACAAGCCCATGGATATTCACTTAATGATAATAATAATGTTATTACAACTGCTAGACATAACCGTAAAAAAAAACCAGTGCATAGTTGGCTTTATGAATTTATCAAACTTTATATTAATAGAATCAGGCTTATGTGTGCGTTTTCACTTTTTCAAATTTCATACATTTGTTTTAACATCTTAAACAATTCTGAAAGATTGTATTACTACTGACGAAGATAACTGTAGGCGTTATCAAAACGTTTAGATTTGTATAATAAATACAAATATATACCAAAAATACCCAAAAAGCTAAGTGTGTTAGAATAAATATGTGCAATAATGGTGAAAGTTTACACTTGCTACAATTGAAGTTGGAATTATTATAATATTAATTTATTGTAATTGGCACATACTCTAGCTGTGTGAAGGTACTTATTTTATTTTTTATATCAGGGAAAACTGAATTTCAATTGAGTAAATATAAAAACACACTTTTTATGAAAATGTTAACTTTTTAGTTTTAAAAATTTTTCATTGAAACTGGAGCGGGCACAATATGACGGCAATTGCGGTACGTTTAGCGGTTTCGCATTTTTAATACAACGCCAACTACACAATCATATTCACCAACAATATAAGCTGTCTACTATCGAAGTAAAAAGTTTAGTCACCTGACTTTAAACGTTATGTTTCGAAAACTATTACGCCGATTTTAATCAAACAACTTGCACAATTCTCGATATTTATTTCTGGGTATGTGAACGTAATTTGATATTTTTTGTTACATTTAGCTAAGTATTAGAGCGATATGTATCCGAGAAAACACCATTTTTCGCTACTTTTCGCGGAAGACCAATTTTTATGAATTAATAATTAAAACACTAAATGGGTTGCCTTCATTTTTAGGTATATGCCAAAGTACAACTAAGAGGTTGATGCTGATTTCATCACTTTCTATTATTTAAAAACCGTGTAATAAAGGAAAAATGCCACGCTTGTTAACTCCCTTATTCTAAGCGTTATACGCTATATTTTTACAGGACGCGGCACATTAAAATTAAAACCAATAACCACGGAAAGATTGACTTTTTCTTAATTTATATAATTGCTAACCAAGGGATATAATTAAATATTTCGTTGAACAAGGATAACGTCTAACTGCACGCAGTGGCAACAGGGGAAGATAATTCAACGTGCGACCTACTGAGAAATCGCAATTTATACGCTATGTCCAAAATTGGTCTGTGCAGTATTGCTTGCTATCTTGGAAACTATAAGAGATCGAAAGACGGTTAAATGGAGAAAGTTTTAGAGAATTTGGAGCCATTCTCTTTTATTTGAACAGATATAAAAAAATAAATTACACTTTGCCATTGCTACTTTTTATCCGGTGTCCCGTCAATTCATCGCTCGACAAATCATCGCGCGACATTTCATCGCAGACAATTCTTCGTTGCGACAATTCATCGCTACGACAATTCCTCGCGCGACATTTTATCGCGCGACATTTTATAGCGCGACATTTTATCGCGCGATATTTGATATTGATGTTTTATTGGGCAATAACCTAATTCGTTGGCATGAAAATTAACCTGATTGACTAATAAAATTAATGACACTAAATGACCATAGTCTAATTGATTTTATTTTTAATGCTAATTAACCTGGCTTTCTAAAAGGGAATATGTATTTTTATATATCTATAGGTAATACTTTCTTATAGATGCGACGATTTCTCAACAAATTCTACCTTTTTGATAAATTTCAATGATTACTGATAAAAAATTAGCGATGTCTTTTAAAATGTTGTTATTTTTACTGAATATTGCATATTTTAGTGTATATTTGTACACATTTTTAGTGCATATTGCATGCATATATTGTATCCTTTTCAAGTGCATATTTTCCAGTCTTTATAGTCAATATGAAATTTCGCGCGATGAAATGTCGCGCGATAAATTGTCTTAGCGATGAATTGTCTCGCGATGAATTGTCGCGCGATGAATTGACATGGGTCCTTTTATCCTCTATTGATTGGTGACAGAAAAAAATTAATCCGACGTTTCGTCGATTAGAGACCATCATCAACTTTATTTTTTCATATGGGTTCGGAAATTAGCTAATGGTATAAAATGATTCCTTTTTTTATTTTAAATCCAACGATGTATAACACTTAATGATAATTCGACGTTTCGACCCTCATTCTTGACATTCTCAAATATTTCTTTTTTTATGAAACATTTTTGAAAACAAAACTACCAAAGCAATTTATTCTGCAAATGTACATTTATTTCAACTCATAATTCATAATAGGACGTTTCGACTCATCAAAAGCATCATCAAGTAATTTCTTATGAACAGTAGCTACCTATTCGTAGATAACTATTTATTACGATATCGAAAAAGCCTTTCCAAACCTTGTCTTAAACAATGACAGATAAATAACTCTTTTATTAAGTTTAAATTTAAGTAAACACCTAACAATACATTTACTTTAAGTGAAAATATAAAAAAAAAAGTGAAAAATCCTATTAAAATACTTAAACATTAACTACAGCTAAATAATGAATTCGATTATTGTAAATTTCTGGTAGTAGGCTTTGATAAGTTTAAAACAATTATTGCATCATCAAGTATTCTCTTATGAACAGTACCTACCTATTCGTAGATAACTATTTATTACGATATCGAAACAGCCTTTCCAAAACTTGTCTTAAAATACACAAATGTTTACTTGGTATTCATAAATAAATTTCTCAAGCAAAAGAGTGAAAATAATGAGGAATATTCAAAAAATACATAGTAGTTATTAGGGTATTATATTAAATGTTACTCATTTACACCATAAAATTATGACTAAAAAGTAACTAATAAACATTTTTAGCAATTAATCATACATTTTACAACGCTACAATATCAAATAATGTTTATAGTGTTTTATATTAATATTAAATGTATTTTACAGGATAATTAGTTCTACATACTATTATTCAAAGTGTCGACCATTTTTTTCAATGCACTTTTCACATTTTTTTGCGACAGTTCTGGTTACTCGACGTATTGCATTACGATTAATATTTTCAATAATATTAATAATTCGATGTTCCAGAATTTGCCTATTTTCTGGGGGATCAAATTCATACCCCTCATTTTTGACATGATATCCCCATAAATAAAAGTCTGACAGGGTAAGGTCCGGAGACCTACCTAGCAGGCCAACGCACAGGACCACCGTTGGATATTATTCTTTCACCAAAAATCTCCCGTAAAAATGCTCGGACTTCCCCTGAATTATGTATCCATCCTGTTGGAACCACAAATTATTAAATTCATCAGGGGGAACAGCTTCACGAATGGATGGAATGATTTGGTTTTGCAACATTAAAAGGTATCGTTGCCTTGTTAACGTGTGGTCATAAATAAATGGACCAATCAGACGATTTCCTGAAATTAATTGGGAATATTAAAAAAATGAGTCGTAGTTAATTTATTAAATGTTACTCAATTAACTCAAACAAAGATATTACTTACCGATCATTGCGCACCACACATTAAAACCAAATCGTACTTGAAGTCGGCGTGGATCGCGAATATGTGGATTTTCACGAGCCCAGTAATGATGATTTTTTTTATTGAACACTCCACAGTTGGTAAAACGTGTCTCATCTGTCCATACAACTTTATCAGAAAAATCAGGATTTTCTTGACATTTACGATGGTACCAATTACAAAATTCGTTTCTCCTGTCAAAGTCACCTTCTTGCAGGCCTTGTACAATTGGTGGCTTGTACGAATGATATTTAACAACTTTCAAAATATTCTGTACAGTGGATTTTGGAATATGAAACTCCGTGCCACAATTTCGTATTGAAGATTTCGGATTTTCGTCAAAATATTCCAAAATGTTTCCGTTACGATTCTCATTATCGATCGCATACTTTTTTTCGTCGTTTTTCAAAACTTCCAAATTCTATTAAATTTCTTACTACATTATTAAAATGATTTCTACCAGGTTGTCTTCTTTCGGGGTACATTTGAAAATAGTCATCACCAGCTCTGGTAGCATTTCTTTCATTTTTGATATAGCACACTAATATATAAAAATTTTCTTCGTTAGAATAATTTAACGCCATTTTCAAACAATGTTCATTAAAATGTCAGAAACTATTGTAGTCTTTTGACAGATAATTATTGTTATACAATAAGCGTTTTAAACTCATCAAAGCCTACTACCAGAAATTTACAATAATCGAATCCATTATTTAGCTGTAGTTAATGCTTAAGTGTTTTAATAGAATTTTTCACATTTTTTTTAAATATTTTCACTTGAAGTAAATGTATTGTTAGGTGTTTACTTAAATTTAAACTTAATAAAAGAGTTATTTATCTGACATTGTTTAAGACAAGGTTTGGAAAGGCTTTTTCGATATCGTAATCAATAGTTATCTACGAAAAGGTAGCTACTGTACATAAGAGATTACTTGATGATGCTTTTGACCAGTCGAAATGTCCTATTATAAATTATGAGTTGAAATAAATGTGCATTTGCAGAATAAATTGCTTTGGTAGTTTTTTTTCAAAAATGTTTCATAAAAAAAAGAAATATTTGAAAATGTCAAGAATGAGGGTCGAAACGGCAAATATCATTAAGTGTTATACATCCTTGGATTTAGAATAAAAAAAGGAATCATTTTATACCATTACCTAATTTCCGCCCCATATGAAAAAATAAAGTTGATGATGGTCTCTAATCGACGAAACGTCGGATTAATTTTTTTTCTGTCACCAATCAATAGACGATAAAAAGTGTAATTTATTTTTTTATATCTGTTCAAATAAAAGAGATATAGTTAAAAATAAAAATTGTCGATTTTCAGTTTTTTTCGAATATTTGGAAACATATTTGAGATAGTCTTGATTTCAGAATGGCATTCTAGTGGGCTCAACATTCTCTAAAACTTTCTGCATTTAACCGTCTTTCGATCTCTTATAGTTTCCAAGATACCAATACTGCACAGACCAATTTTGGGCACACTGTATAGTGCGGTAAAATGGTTTCATGCATTATTTTTAAGTAGGAAAGTAATATTAAAATAGCAATAAAAGACGAAATTTCTAGATCTCGATAACTATTTGTTTCAAATTATATAATAAATACATTTATATACAATCGTCGCTTTGGGTTCGAAATTTTATATGTTCTCACTTAAAACATAATATTTTGGCTCACTAACTAATATATTGACTGAAATTGAAGGTGCAAACATGTGTAAAAATTCACGCGCTATAGTAGTACATGTGTGTCGCCTCTCCTAGATTAAAAACGGTTGCGGTTTGACATCCTTATTCAATAACCACATTTTTCAAAACCGCGTAATTGTACAATCACGAGTATATTTTAAGAAAATATTTTTTATTTATGTTATTTAGGCAATTCCTTAATGTTATGACAAAAAAAGTTTAATTACTTCGCGTAGTGAGAATTGGTCAAGTTTGCCTGTTTGGGCTATTTACAAGGAAATGAAAACAATTTGTTACAATTTCATCGTTGCGAAATATTCGACGTTAGAACGTCTATTGGTACGTACACAGACGTATGCTTTGTACTATATTCAGTAACGATTGAATAAACTGTAAGATTTATTTATTCACTAAAAAACATCTCCAAGTATACAGAATTCAACAAGGAGAAAGAAAAATGTCCAATTTCCCTAACTATGGACTAGTTGAATAAAGTTAAAAATACACCCTATTTTGCATTTGCCTCTTTGAATTTAACCGTTAAAAGGCATAGCTTTTCCAGCAGCACGTTTCGTTTTAGTAGAATTACACAACAAACTAACAAAATTATGCAAAATTTTAATAGCTTTTTAGCCGAAAAGCCAAATCACTTTATTTTAAATCTCACTTTATTTACTTTGTTCTCATTTGATGTTCCATTTTGCCTTATTATTAATTCACTTATTGTTATATTCCTGAACGTATTTAAAATTGCTCTTTTATTTTACTTTGCTTTTCCTCTTACGCCTTACTTACAAGCTTTTATCTTTCTACAGTATAGAACACTTTAATATATCAATTTTTTTAAAGCTACGTTTTCTAGTTAGTATCACGTAATGTTCAATTAAATATTTTTTTAATATTATACAAGATCCTACTGATAAATGGAAATTTGAAATAAGATATTCATCGAGTTACAGTTGAGCAAATAATTTACAGAAAACAACACATCGGTAATATATAAAGTGCAATGAAGATTGTCGAAAATTATTGCTAAAAAAATGTCTAGAACCGCATTTAGTTTATTTTGATTATTATTTTACAAAAATTTTTAATTGATTGGAGTTTTAACCGTTCCACCGCGACTGTTGAGAACCGGACAGTCTTTCTGGCGCACTGCGGACTTGTTACTCTAGCATTGCACTGTTGTAAAAGAAGGTGTACATTTTAGATTTGATAATCTTTTTTCACTAAAAAATCGCCAATAACAATTAAAAATAAAAATTTCCATGAAAAAATATGAATAAATTGACTGAAGAAATTATGACAAAATTTTCATTCAACCAAATCACTTTTGATAAGTAATTTTTTTTCGCCAATAAAGAAATGTTACTTAACGCTCCTTAATTAAGAACCCATAAGCCAAGGAAATTACCAAATTGAAATTCAACAATTGGACTAAAGTTCCTAACAAGTAAATAGTTTTTAAATTACAAGTTGATGGATATTTTCAAAATACATTGTTTTTCTATGCGATCAAAACTGTCAAAAAAATATTTAAAACAAGAATAAGGCAACGCTTTCCGTGGAAATAAAACAATTAATTTGATAGAATTTTGTGGTAATAAGTTTTAAATAACAATTAATTAGTTGCTGTGATAACAAATTAGCACAAATGGTATAAGGTAAATAATTAACAAATTATTATGAAATTAATACAAATAATTTCATTTGAGTTTTGTAGGTTTATTTAATTAAAGGCGTATTATATAAGAAGAACTGTCATTCCTTGTATACACAAATTTTTGCATTGATATTTTTCAATTATGGTTAGCAACAACTTTTTGGTTAAGATTATCAAATCAGATAGATATACATTCGCCTGCAGCAGTGCGATGGTTAAATAGCATTCAAATGAACTTAGCGGTGCACGACAATCACGACGCGGTTCTCGGCAGTCGAGGAGCAGGGGTTAAAACTCCAATTAATGAAAAATTGTTTTTAAAAAACGTAAGGGAATTATGGTTTAAAAATTATTCTCATTGCTACTGACATTACACCGAAAACAATAGTGCACGCAAATGCTCGTGCGGTCTTCCATTCTGGAGAATACCATGTATTACTAAATCTATTCCAGAGTAGAATAGTGAATATCCACCCAATCAGCCTTCTTGAGAGTTAGAGGCTTTTAAACCGCTGATGCAGTTATTTCCACACACTCTGGAGTCTTCCTCGAAATGCGTTTCCGTGCTCAATAATATCTAATTCTTACGGATACGCCGTTAGGTCAGCCTTAATTGTGTTATTATACTACCGTTACCAACTTGATTTCAACCCGCTGGGAACGCACACACACACACACATTTAACTACCTAACCATCGTCAACTCTATTTACACGTAGCTCCTTTATCTCGTAATTTTACCTTCGGTTTCTCAAATTTATTAACACATTTGTTTATATTATAATGAAAAGACGGGTATCAATTTGTACCATATTGCAATTACAAATATCTTTAGTGACATCAGGATTTCCGCAAGTGTCCAACTTAGGACCGTTGTTATATATATTCGTTATTAACGATCTTTCATCATCTATTAATTGTAATAAACTAATGTTTGAAGATAACCTTTACATAATATATCAGGACTGAACTGGAAGTATAAAACTAATAAAAAATAGTATTATAAGAGCATAATGGGACCTTCCTCTCACATAACACCAAAACAAATCAAATCTGCACTGAAAGCTAAAATAAATAATGTAAGACAAGTTAATGAGGAGGAACAGGTTAATGAGGAGAAGTTAATGAGGATTTAATTTGGTTTTACCCATTATCTAATAAATGTTTATTTTAATGTTTTATTTAAATTAAATAAACGTAAAACGTGTATGTTATTGCCGGAATCAATTTTAAACAATCTGCATACTGCTGTAGTAAATTTTCAAGATGGTAAAACTAAATTTCTACTTTAGAACCATGGTGAGAAACAATTTCCTCAGAAGATTCACATATTATTCACCTCCGTAATTTCTTAGACAATATGAACTCTACAATTTGACTGTGAATAATATTAAAAATAAGAAAAATGACATTATAGTGATAAATAATTTAACGAAATTTTTAGTGTCGTCCCTGAGGGTTCGGTTAATTATATTAATATTTGATAAAATATGAGTTTCAAACCGTAAGATAACAACTTTTTTGTTTTCTACAACTGTGAAAAATGTAGCCCTCGGAAAGTGGGTATACATAAAATTTTATTGGTACCCAAATTAGATGCAAACGTTCTTGTGAAATTTGAAAGATACACCGGTCACTTTCTTGGGCGTAGTTACGTAACATAAGCTCACTGTAAAAAAATGGTTACTTGCGAATCCTTTTCCTCTACGTCAGAAAATCAGAAGCCAGCAATGATAGAAGACGTTAATGCCAGTACTCATACTGAAACAAGGGGAAAAATATCTGAAGCTTATTTTTCGGGTTGTTGTAATTGCACGGTGAACATAAGTAATTATTAATAATAATTAATTTTGACAATACAGTTTTGATAAATAATTTCTTTTTCTGTATTGTTTACATTACAAATACACTAGAACGTCGTTTATCCGGATGTCAGTTAACCGGAACGTCAATTATCCTGACAAACCGAGATGATGAAGCATTCTTTCTGTACCGTGACCTACGCGCGACTAAGCTTACCGCTTACCCCACCACACCCTACAATGTTGGTTTGCATCATCCTTTTCCTCCCTCCTACTCTCGTTCTCCTCGGCACCCCAGTCAGTCTACCGCTGTATTCGAGTTTCAACGTGTCATCTCGTTAGTTTCAACCTGTTGTGGCGGATCAATGATAATAGATCAATAATCCGATAAGTTCCGGATTGAGACGTATTAGTTTCTATATAAACAAAATTTTTTTCTATAAAAACAAAAAAAAATTGCGTGTGTACATTGTAAAAAGTTGCGTCGTGAAAATGTCTTCCACAAGTGAGAAAAAGGAAAAACGAAACCGTAACGTTTTATCGATTGAGAAGAAGATGGAGATTATCAAGAAATTAAAGAAATGTGGGAGTGTTCAGTGTTTGATGAAGTCATATAATGTTGGAAAATCTACAATTTATGATTTGAAGAATCGAAAAGATGAAATTTTGGATTTCGCATCAGAGTTAGGCAGCGAAGAAGGGCCGAGAAACAGAAAAACTATGAGATTAGCAATGGATAAAAAAATAGAAGACGCTGTTTACCTATGGTTTATTCAGAGAAGGAGTAAGGGAGATCCTATTTCTGGACCATTGTTATGTAAGAAAGCGTTGCAGTTGAATGAAAAGGTAGGTGGAAGTCCGGTTTTTAAGGCGAGCACAGGCTAGTTGAAGAATTTTAAATTGCGTGAGTTGGAGTTTGAAGAAGAACGTTTATCTAGTGATTCAGGTGCTGCTGAGGGATTCATAAGAAATTTTGCAGAATTTTTGATGAATGAAGGATATGCTTTAGATGACGTGTATAACGCCGATGAAACTGGTTTAAATTGGAAATCATTACTACGAAAATCACTCGCATCAAAGAAAGAGTCATCAGCCCCTGGTTTCAAAGTGAATAAAGAACGAGTAACAGTTCTGGTGTGCGCAAATGCGAGTGGAACTCATGCTCTGCCTCTACTCGTGATCGGTAAATCAAAGAAGCCGCGGTGTTTCAAAAATATGAAATGTCTTCCTGTGTGCTACAAGGCTCAGAGAAATGCTTGGATGGACGTTGAGGTATTGTATGATTGGTACACAAAGGAATTTATCCCGGCTGTGAATAAATTTAGAGCTAAAGGGGGAAAAGCTCTCCTCCTACTTGACAATGCACCATCCCATCCAGATCTTCATGGTTTGATTGCAGAAGAAGATTTTGAAGTGAAGCATTTGCCCCCCAATGTCACAGCTCTGATACAGCCGATGAATCAAGGGGTGATAGAGAAGTTTAAGCGGATGTATAAGAAGGAAATTTTACGTCGTTTACTACTGGCAGAAGATGATGAAGAAAGTGTGATATCTTTTGTAAGAAAACTTTCTCTTAAGGATTGCTGTTACATGTTAGCCGATGGACGGAACACTTTAACACCAGAGAATCTTCGAAACGCCTGGAATAAATTGATAAGACGAAGTGAAGAGATTGTTGAGACTACTGAAACTCTTGAGGAAGACTTGAAAGAGATGATGAATGAGTTATTCCCTCAAATTGCTGGCTTTAATGATTGTGACAGGGGAGATGCACAAGCATGGTTGGAAAGTGAGGATGACCCAGGTTTCCAAATGTTGAACGATGATGAAATTATTTCTCTGGTACAAAAAGAGAGTGAGGATGAAGATTCTGATGAAAGCTCAAAAGAGGATGAAGAAGCAGAACGAATCAGTCATGGAGAAGCCTTTACAGCAAGAAACTGCGCTATCATGGTTTGAAGAGCAAGAGGAAAGCAGCTCAACTCAATTGCTTTTATTAAAACGAATCCGCGATTTAGCTGCTAAAAAAAGACGAGGAAATTTTATTCAAAAAAAAATATCTGATTACTTTTCCACTACTGTAATGTAGCCTTTTTATGTACATGTACTACATACATATTTGTTTGTGCACTAAAATTTGTAATTTCATAATCAATAAATGAGCCGCGGAAAACAAATCGATTTACTCCTTTTTGCTAAAAGAATTAGCGCATGTTTGATTGTCCTGAAAAATCGATATCCGGAACACCTCCGGTCCCAATTAGTCCGGATAAACGACGTTCTACTGTACGTCATTTTGCACTACCAATACGGTTATAACGAACATTAAAACAAACTTTGGTAAACATTAAGCACCTTTTTATATACCGAAACCGGTATATAAAAGGTGTAGGTATGTGTACTTACATTAAAAATATGGTAAATTGGGCGTGACTTACATTATACGCAATGAAAACCTATATAAACCATGTCAAATCAAGGAGTCCTTAGATCGTATATACTACCATACATAACCTGTACTTTAAAAATATAAATAAGATTAGAGATAGAGAACGAAGTAGTTAGTCATTTCAATTTGCAAACTGAATTCAGTTGGCCACATATTAGAAAAAGCGGATGTTACTCACACAAGTGTGACGCTTTGCAATGGTGAATCAAATTTTGAGACAAATGCGCATGCTTCGTTATTTGACTTTCGTTGAGATCTTGGAGTAGAATTGCTGTTGTATGGCCAACTTAAAATGGTATCAACTCAAAATTAATAAAAACCTACGTTAATAAACATAGCCATATTGAATAAACAAACAAGTAACGAATCCAAAATTCGTCATTAGGATAAAATGGATTTTTATACATTTAATCTACCATTATGGTTACCGCATAAACAAAACAAAACCAAACGACTAGTGATTTAATTATTTAGATATTAGTCCGAAAATAAAACAACCAGAGATGACATTTGCTATCATACGCTTTGAAAAGCATTGTTATGCCGTACCCAAATTAGTATGATCAGAGAAGCTTATTAGTTAAATATTAAAACATGTTATTATTATTTCTCCGCTATAACTTCCAATTTTCTATACCGGAGAAAAGCTCTGTGCAATCTAAACACCCCAAGATTAAGAAGGATAGTGCACATGGCACCGCTTTGATTCCTTCGCTGTTCAAAACCCGTTCCTGCGAACGTTACACAAGCCTGATTTGAATTTATAGAAGTTAGTGAAATTTTGGCACTTAGCCGTATTTGTGAGATGTATTTAGAGCGCTTAGTTCGCTCTAATGACTATACAAATAAGTTACGCACTTCTAGAAAAAAAATATTTATTCCGAAAGATAAGGTATATTATAAATAAAATATAAAATATAGCAAACGGACGGGGATGGTTAAATGTCCCTGGCGGAAGGCCACGGTATCTCTCCTCATAAAGGACGATCGGGAGCAGGTTGCCTCTAGCGCCACCAAGAGTTATAAGAATGGAGCATTAGAAGAACGACAACTACACGTTAACGGTATTTTATACAACTCTTTGCCCTCAACTAGATCAGTAATTTATTTAGTGGTAGACTGAATGTACAAATACTATAATAAAACAAAAATATGTAGTGAGCGGAGTGGTTACTCTAACTATCTCAATTAAACACACACACACGCACGCGCACGCGCGCCGCACACACACACACACACACACACACACACACACACACACACACACCACCACACACACAGCGCACGCGCAACGCACGCACGACCACGCACGCACGACACGCACACACGCAAACACGACACACGCACACACGCACACGCACACGCACACGCACACACACACACACACTATATATATATATATATATATATATATATATATATATATATATATATATATATATATATAGGTGCAAGTGTACTCTGTCGAGCCCGATATGTTATCAGGTCGCTATGAATCTCGAGGTAGGGGTTGCTTGCACAACTCGTTTTTTTATATAAAGTATATACTCTTACGTACTTGAGAGTTCCGACAACGTTGTCGCCGTAACAGCAAACTGTAGTAGGACATCGAAGACCAACTATATAATATGACATACACGAAAATGGCTAACTACGTTGACATAATACATTTGAGAGCTTTAAACATTTGTAAAAAATTAAAATAATACTTATTTGATCTTAACCGCAATTAAAAATCAAAGCGACACGTCCAATCGATTATTTTAATTTAGTAATGCTATCATCTTCAATATTTTAAAATTTTTATTAGTACTTGAAACAATAATAAATGTGTCCATGATTGCACTATATTTGAACCAATACACTTACTGGATGCTTTTTCGTTATGTTACAAGCAATGTTATAAATAAGTCGTTGTCATCTCTAAAGCTTAGTTCTTGTTATAAGTACAGAGTGTTTGTAATTAACACTTTGTTTTAACACAAAAGTTCAATTCATGTTTTTAAACTTAAATCTATTATTCATTGGAATAAATAAAATCCATTGTCATTACCGTAAAGTTTTTAAATGGTATATTATTCAGTCGTCGAAATTAAGAAGTATTAAATGTTACATGTGCTATGCTAAGTTTTTATTATTTTGCGCTAATTAAATATAAAACAATGGTAATTTAAAAATAAACCGGAACATTTGTGATAGTTAATTTTTTCAACACAGTAAACGCTATATTAAATACGATTATTTAACCCTTCCGTATGAAGTGTTAATGTCTGTATATTTCATTTTTCAATTAATACTACTGAATAGAACAACAATATAAACTTATATTTTTTATCGTAATGGCGATTGCACACAAAATGGACCAATTGAATACCAATTAAGTTTTTTTTTTTTTAGAAATTCATAAAGTAAAAGATATTAACAGTTTATTTTATAAGTGAGCAATGTTCCATATATTTTACAAAAAAATTTAGTTTGTAAACATTTTGAATAAACAGGCTAATTTTTATAAGTAATAACTGACGTATAGTTTAAAGTTTTTATCCAACCCTTTCCTATCATTCATTTCTAGCAAAACAATAAAAATTTATGCATTAGTTGATTTATTTAATAATAAGTTATAGCATAATGGTAGATTTAGCGGATGTCAAAAAAACTGATTCTAGGTTTGTTCCAGAGAAGTTTCAAATATAGTATAAAAATTAATTTCAAGGGTTTGAAAATTGGAACGTTCAAACCCAAGGAGACTAAAAAATTCTGATGTCAAGGGCAGCAATGTAACTTAATATTCTGGATTTTAGTTATTTATTTGGGGTTTCGTAGAGTGCGCTTATACTAGAAATTACAGGTGCTTGCCTTTACGATGAATTGGCCTATTTCAACATTATAAACATTGTATACAAAGGCAATTATTTTATACATACACTGATACTCGATACCAAGCAGGAAGCTTCATAGTTTTACAAAAAAAACCTTGGTAAATCCGTTTGATTTGACTGCAACATGTGCCTGACAGATGAAGATTTCTGCACTGGCCATAGTACGCTTTGTACTTCGGCAACACTTCTGGCGTCCACAGGGAATCATATTAACACATTTAAATATCACGGGGAGTGAAAATTGCCCATGAGATACGTGAAAAATTAAATCTCTTTTAAATCAGCATTACGAAAAAAATGCAAGAAAAACAATACAATGAGGAAAATACCCACAAAAGGAACAGCTGCAGTCTGTCGCAGTACAATGTTCTACAAAATAAATCTGATTTCACATTCAACATAATGTAAATATCAATAAATGAGTTTGTAAGGTAATCTTTAAAGAAAAGTGAAAGGAATTAAAAAAATGAAAAAATAACATTGAGTGTTCAAGTAAAACTAGTCACCAGTGACCCGAAGTAAAGTTTAGCTCATTGCTTTACCCCATAAATACGTATACGTTACCTTATACCTTTAATATTTTAAAAGTTGTTTAGATGGATTAATTATATTTTTAGAACAGTAACAGAAAAATAAGTATTCGTCTTGTTTTTAACAATTTCGTAATACTATTATGAAAACTAAGGATATCACGATTTTAATAACTTTTATATATCAATCACAAAGTTGACTGACTGACTGATCCATCCATCAACCCACAGCCCAAACTATTAACTTAGAGACGTGAAATTTTCAGGTATGAGAGTCTACATGGTGGAGGTGTAAAACAAGAAACGATTTAAAAAGATGGTCTCCTTAAGAGGGTCAAACATGGAGTTGAAGGTTGATATCATTTTCCTGGTTAATTAAATTAAGGAAGGTGTACACTGGAGAGCTTTTTCCCTAGCTAGAGCGTAGAGTAGCTCTAGGTAGGGCGCTCTAAGCTGCTCTCCAGTGTACACAGGTGCTAAAGAACCCTAGCGGAGACCGCTGTAAGCTCTACCTCAAGATGGCCGACTACGGTGTACACAGTGTTTGGGTACCCTAGGTAGACCAGTCAGATTGAATATTGAAAAGTGCTCTACATAGAGTCAGTGGTGGATTGTTTTGATTATTTGTTTTTTTTGTCTTATTTACTATATCTGTGTTTATAGTGTTTCAATATGGCTGAATTTGTGTGTAGTTGCGAAAAAACAATAACATTAATAACTCTTGCAATAATTTAGCGTGCATTCCCTCGTATTCTCTTTTTGAATTCCGCACCCACAACCTTGTTTTCGTCTTCATAATTTTCTTTTTTAATAACAAGGCACGCACAATCACCCCAGCTGCTAAACGCTCTCTTGAAGACATGTTAACTTCACAACACAGCGCAAAAAACCTAAACCACACTGCTCTCGTAAATTTCTAGCACTGCTCTACGTAGTGCATTTGCGTTTGACAGTGTACACAGATTCAGAGAGTGCTATTAGCTAGATTTCTCTATCTCCGCTCTATGAATGCTCTACCTAGGAAAAATTACTCTACAGTGTACACCCACTCAGTCTAGCTAGAGCGGCGTAGCTAGACTTGCTCTATGTGCCTGTACGTTCTCCAGTGTACCTTTGGACATTTTTTGTAGGGGTGTGAAATTAGGGGTTAAAGGAAAGTGGAGGGTAATGGAACGTATCCGCTGTTTTTAACCATACGAGCTCCAAATTTCTTGAAGAAATATGAAGCTCACATTTTTTATAATTTCAGTATTTGTAGGGATAAAGTACGGGGCGGCTTGGTTAGGAGTGACATCCAATATTGTCTGACCTACTACGAGTGGAGACTTCATATTAGAGAAATAGACGCATGGGTGCTTATATAATCCAATGCATTTCAATTTTTTAAAACCAGGACTGTACTTAAATGTTTTATAAAAATTTAAAAATGTTTTAATAATATACCAAGAAATTGTTACAAAATATGAATTTACAAGTAATGGTGTAGAACCGTAACAAGAATATTTTAAATATAAACATACAAGGCCGACTTTAGCCATTATGGGCGATTTTTAGACACTGTAAATTGGGTAAATGTTTATGTTTAAGTTGTAATACTATTTAATGCAATTTTAAATAAAGTCTGCGTTAACAATACCAGGCCAAGTAGTTGACGAATCCGCGGATAACATTAATTGTAAATGTAGCGGTAAAGCTAGTGCAAATACTTTTAAATTTGTAACCTTCAACAACAAAAATAGTAAAAATCTGTAATCTGTAGTAGAAAGACATATTATACCTACACAGGTGTTACAATAATATATACTATTCGTAAATAACGATTTCTTATTAAAATTAAGCCAATAGTAACCATTTATGTGTTGTCGTGATTGTTAAAGCTAATTGAACATAAATTCCACATTATTTTAACCTTAAAGCCAAAAATTATTGGGTACATACAATATTAGTAATTCACGCAAAATTGAATTTTAACGTTAAAATTGAAATCTTGACAACTACGATATAAAATGTAGCATTTACGTGGAACTTCTCTCACATGTAAGTGAAGATACAAAGTAAGAATTAGTTTAATATTTAATATTGTTTGTTTTTGTGCACTCAAACTGAAAAAAAATAATCCCAAAAATCTGATACTAGTTTCCTATTTTGTATATTAGTTTTGTGAATAATTAAATATTCCCCCAATCCTACACAATCGAAATAATTCAAGCATTAAACAAACGTCTTTTGTTTAATCGTCTTACGCAGGTAGACACATATCTTTAAATTTGTGTGGAATTTTCAATATTCTTATATTATTTCACAGTAACTGGTTTCAAAATAATTGTTATCTAAATTTTATTGCATCACAATTACATTTGGTATATACGAAGTAGCCTTTAAAGAGCCCGAACATAACTGCCACTACTTCGGCTACACTAAGTCACGTTAGTATATTCAAACAAGCTGTATATAAAAGCGACCTCAGCAGCGTGACGACAAGAACCAATCTGTATATACTGCACATATAAAAGGTATATTATGAGCCCACCCTAAAATTCGTATTTACGCGTTTTGTCATATGTACAACCATATTTTGATGACACAACATGGGTACCTTAGAAAGCCCGCAGCAGGGCTTCATAACGTTTTTTCAGGCTTGAGAGCGTACTGTTAACATGTCGTACGGGCTCCACATTGACTTTAAATATGTCTATATATATATATATATATATATATATATATATATATATATATATATATATACACAATTGCATACTTGTGTTCCAGCGGAGAAATTGAAAATACTCTTGGATATTGGCCCCTTTTCTAATTGGGGGTTAATATAATCGTGTGTGATGTATGAGTAGCTATACAAAATTATTTTGGCCTTGGGAGTCTAACCATAATATAAACTCTTCATATCTTAAGTCATTTAGGAGTAATCACAAGAACGACCGATAATTTGAAAAAGTGCCATTAACACCGCATTATTCTCAAGATACAAAAATTGGTAAATGTCAATAACAAAGGTGTCTACTTATTTGAATTAATGTACTATAATTGTCGGAATATTGAAACATACTTGTTTTGCTTCGAACTTACTTGATCAACCAATTTTAAGATACTTCTAAAAGATTTAGTTGTATAAAAATAACTTGAATCGATAAATTGTAGCGTCCCAATATTCAACGGTTTTATGTATAAAGCTCAACATTGTAAGAATTCCAATCTAAAAAAGAGAATAAAAAATTCGACACCTCGTTAAAACCTTAATTAAAGCACAACTGAAAGATGTTCATTTAAATTTAAAGACGAAATTGTAAAACACGCAAAAAGCTCAAACCCACGCTATCACATTTAGAATTACGTAAAGGCACATGTGGGAGTTTCGCCCTACTCGTATAACCAAAGCTATTTTATATGCTAGAATAACAACAAGAACTGCTACTAATATATTGTCTTGAAAAGAGTTTCCTCGTAAAACTAACTTTTAGAAGAGAAGCGTCATATTGAAAATAGTTATATTACATCGAAAAGTTTTGCAAAAATTATATTTCATTTTTATTATAAGAAATGTTTCAAAAGTATTGCAAAACATTTTGAATTTTTGAAAGTAGTGAAGAAATTTTTTTTTCAGTACATTAAAGTGCTCGACTCTTTATAACACAACAATCGATGTTTCTAAATCTAGAACAACAAACACTCGAAAGTTTGTTGTGTACTATACACTGTGTCAAAGATAAGGATTCTCGCTATGGGGATCTCGGAAATGGTAATAGATACAACACCAGTTAAATGGGAAAAAAGTTGTGTAATTAGGGGCCTATAAAATGACACAAGGGTGTAATTTTTTTTTTGAGATATCTGAAAAAAATTGAATTTTTGAAATTTCTATTTAATTTTTTTCTGGCTTTATTATAAATGCTAAAGCAAAAATACAAACACTTCTTCATGGCAACTTGTTACGGGCTTTAACATGGTATAGCCAGCTTTTCAATTGAATGTTTCCTATTTTTATAGCCATCATCAATTTATTTTTTTTAATACGGTCCTGATATTTTGAAAACTGATTTTGGAAGGTTTTTTTATTACAAATTCAACAATGTATCACAGTTGATGGTCTGGCGTTTTGAACCTTTTATGGACCATGACCACAAAATTTATGAATACAAGCCTGCATTTTCAAGAAGTTGATGCAGTAACTTTCCCGTATTACACACACCATAATAAAGTTGCTTAATATTAGAAGTTAATATCAACAAATTGACGGTAAAAGGAAAAACTACTAATTCCTTTTGTTTTTATTGTAAATTAAAGTAAGAATAGTTGTTCAAAAAGTTCTCCATTATTGTCCAAACACAAATAACACCGTCTCACAGTTGAATTCAAAACATTGTGAAGCATTTGAGGCGTAATACTTTCAAATGCTTCGAGAACTAAGTTCCGCAATTGATTGTCATTTTCAATATTGTGTCGGTAAATATAATTTTTGACATATCCCCAGAGAAAAAAGTCAATAGGAACATCGGGGAATAGCGCTGGTCATCTTACTCTCGAGTATGTTCCAATCCATCTTGCTGGAAATATTCCTGAACGGCTCTGGAATATGTGCCGGAGCACCGTCTTGTAAAAACCAATAATCGTCAATATCAGCTTGAGTTAAATCAGGTAAAAGTTGTTTCTGCTTCATTTTCTAATAAATTATGGTAACGTTCAGAATTTAAAGATCCGTTATAAAAAAATGGACCTATTATTCGCATTCCGAATATTGAAGCCCACATATTGAAACCAAAACGGTGTTTATGTCTGTGCACTTTATGAATTCTAGGATTTTCTTTCGCCCAATATTGAAAATTCCGTTATTGGTCACCTCCAACCAAATGATATGGAAATTGCTCATTATCTGCACATTGCCTGGTATACCATTCACAGAACACTCTGCGCCTTGCTGAATCCCCTGGTCGAAGTCCCTGACAAATTCTAAATTTAAATGGACGTATTTTTTTCTTTTTGTAAAATAAAATGAGCAGTAGAATAGGCTACTTCAATTGTTTGTTCAATGCCTCGTGTAGAAATTTCTGGATTTCGGAAACAGCTAATAAAACATTGTTTGCTTTTTCTCCATTGCTAGGTTTTTTACGGACATTTACGGGCTTTATAAATGCACCATGTTCTCTGAAATTGACTGACAAGTTCCTAAATGAGGTTTTATGAGGATGTTGTCTCTCTGGATATTTGTTTAAACACATGCGTTCCGTTTCTTTGAAATTTCGTTGGCATAGTAGGATGTAACACGATAGATTATCATATTTTTCTACGTTTGAAAATTGCGCCAAGATTTTTTTTTAAATAACTACCACAAATTAACTAATTCAGAGTTAAATACTAATACCAGCTAAATACAAAATTGTTCAATACAAAATTATGATAGATACTGACTTACTTCAAAGCCGCCTATTTTATTTTTCAAAGCCATCTGTTTTTATTTATTCTTTTTAGAACATCACATATTATTTATATATATATATATATATATATATATATATATATATATATTTTATCTTTGGAGAATCATGAAAAACTCTATCAGCTTGGACAAATCAATCAAATGTATTTTGTGTTTGATAATGATCAATTGATCATTTAAATAGGTAACTTAATGTTAACTTTACAAGCATTTAGTTTTCTATGTAGTTGCATAATTAACAATATTTTATTTTAGTACTTTTCCTTATTTTATAAAATATAAAGGAAAGTTAACTAAATAAACTTATTTGAAAAATTTCGTGATGGCCCATAAAAGGTTCAAAACGCGACCAGACCATCAAATGTGATACATAGCTGAATTTGTAATAAAAAAATCTTTTAAAATCAGTTTACAAAATATCAGGACCGTATTTAAAAAAATAAATTGAAGATGGCTATCAAAATAGGAAACGTCCGATTTAAAAACTAACTATGACATGTTAAATCCCGTAACAAGTTGCCATGAAGAAGTGTTTGTATTTTTGCTCTAGAATTTATAATAAAGCCAGAAAAAAATTAAATAGAAATTTCAAAAATTAAATTTTTTCAAATATATCAAAAACAAAAAATCACACCATCGATTTTTCTGTGTCACTTTATTGGAGACAGTGTATATGCTGCAAAAATTCAAATTTTAAAATCAATTTACACGTCTACGGTGTTCATTCTATTCTAGATCTTATCTTTAACAGTGAACTTCAATATCGATAGAAACATTAATGCAATGAAAAAATGATTAACTGCTACTTCATGGTAATAAATCACATTTATGTGAAAGAATAAACTTAATAGAACAGAAAATTTAATGCAAACAGTTTCCTTTTGATTAAAAATACCATGCACTAACACAACATTTGTCGAAAGGCAAATTTTCGTGAAACTACAAACTAAAAGTGAGAAAAACGAAAGACAAATTCAGTACAAACCTTCTATAGAATGTGCTCAATTATGTATAAAAAAGTTCACCACACTTTAGTACAGTGCAATTAGAATACAGAATTCCAATGTTAAATGTGAAACTAGCTTGTTTAAAGCTGTGACTAGAGAAATGTAGTAGCTTTTAGTATCCTAAATAACATACTAAAAATGCCCACCGTTTCATCAACGAGGAACATGGTGAAAACTTCGCCACCATCTTAAATTCATGTACTTCTTTGGTTTTTAACTCGGAGACTATGCCAAAAACAATAAAATATTAAGAGATAGATATTTATTCAAATGGAAATCTGAACCATAATTCACACATATTACAAAATACTGATCATGGGTCGAATGTCGCGATCGATTCCTATGCTTCACGATTTTAGCACTGAAGTTCAGATGTTAATAGCATGTACTCTTGTGCAACCAATCACAACGCTATAATATCCATTGTACCACTCCTGGTTAAAAAAACAATTTCAAACATTCTTCTTCTACGCACTCTTGTTTTGCTTTATGTTTTGGTTTTATCACTTTTATCCTGTTTTACTGCTTGTTTATTACCAAATCATCTTTTTCAAGACGCTCATTGCGTAATAAAAATCTATTTCTGGTAAGTACCTCGATAAATATTATAATAATAAGGTTGTTTTTGCTCAATTCCGCCTCAAAACATGTGTTACTTAATAATTATTTAATCATTACGTTAGTATTTATGTCGACTATTAGTCTCTTTTCTCATTTCTTCTTCTAACTTCTTCACACGAGTGCAGCGCTTTTTCCATTCCTGTTGCGTTATTTTTGAAAATGCTTTTCTCACTAAATTACAAATTGCACATTAATCATTGCCACTTTTCTTTTCATCGTACTCCATATTAGTTCGATTGGGTTTAAATCACAATGATAAGGTGGTAGACGTAAAACAGAATGCCCATTATCACTAACTCGTCAACAGAATAAGATTTAATGCGGGTGAATTGCCATACAAACATCTATAACTCTGCCTTTCATCGGTTGTCGAAATGTTATTTGCTTCTAACCAAGCTCTGATCTCTTCTGTACGATTAATTATTGACGATGGTGTATTTATTTGAACGCTGTCGAACAAATCATTATCCATCACAATAATTGAATTTTTGGATAGAATTTATATGATTCATATCATTATGCTAAATTCCTGATTTGCTTGTGATGTAAAAATCAAGATTGCATTTGAAACGAATTCAGCGTGAACTATAATATGACTTGCCAACATTTATTCACACCGGGTGTCGGATGATGTAAGTTTCATCAAAATACAAAATAGCACCTAGCTTGCCGTTTTATTTTCTCTCCTCAGATAACGAGACCTCCTGACTACCATATCACTTCTCTTCATTAAAAGTTTTTGTAAACGCTTACATAAGGTTTCACGTCTGCCAGAATAGTCTATCTTCTCTTGAATTTTATTATCTAGCAGGTGACCAGTAGGTACCTTATGATCAACCGTATAACTGCACCGTTCTTCTCAAAAAACACTGTTCAACTTTAATTCTACTTTACTCCTGCTACTTCTGCTTCATTGCGAATAGTTTTCATAAAAGTTACAGACCTTCCTATAGCTGCTGCCGTCAGCACAGTTGCCTTTTCTAAAGGAAAACTCGATCTTTTTTGCTGATCAAAAAATTATAAAACGTTCCGAATTTTACGACGTGATTCGGAGTAAATGACCTTTCTACTCGCACTCATAATTCTGTACTGCTGCAACAAATCAAAAAGTGTTTGACTTAAAACAACGTATAAATAAATACTAACGAAATAATTATAAAATAACATTTTTTGAGAAAATTAAAAATTATCATAAAGTTTATCGAGTTACTTACCAAAAATGGTTTTTTATTACGCAATAAGCGTCCTGAAGCGACGGTTTGGGAATAAACGAGCTCGTAAAAGAACAATAGCTGAAATTGTTGTTGTACCCAGGAGTGTACAATGTGAAATAGCGTTATGATTGGTTGAGTTAGTTTGTTTAAGAAATTAGTTACATTTTCGGGGCACCTGTAAAGTTTGCGGCGCTTTACTGATAGTTCAGATGAAGATGAAAGTTGGGGTATAGGTGCAGGCGATTAACGCCACAATTTGTTAACATTGTGTTATTTTCTGTGACACATTTTCAGTGTTGGTTATAATCTAATTTGAGAGATCTATGAATTAGGCACTTTTTCACAACTCTTTAAGGGTTATTTTTAAACCCTTTTATGTAAGTAATTGTTACTGAGAGTTACTAAAAAGGCTTAAACATATTCAAATTAATATGCACTCTTATCAAATTTTATTTAAAAAAATATTTTAAAATGTGCTTAATTTTTTTAATAGGAGATTAATCTTTTCAAACATGTTTGTGTTACAAAATAGTAATATTCATGAATTAGGAATTATTTTAACTATCAGCAATGGGTTTTTGCAGTATCATACAGTGTTGTATTTTATATATTTTAATTAAATATCTGACCTATAATATGCAAAAGCCTTGACTTATGACTTACATTAACACCGGATCTTTTTGAATTATGAAATAATTGTAACTCTAGTAGAGTTTTCGCAGCTCGACCATATAACATCAATATATTTATTATATTATACAACAAATTGTAAAACATTATGTATTCTCATCTTTTATAAAAGGTTATGAAAACTGATTACCGAGCTTAAAATTATAGCAGTTACTAATAAAGAAATGTTTTAATATTTTATCAATTGAAACGTAAAAGTTGAATACCTAAAAATACTGCAACAAGCAATGGTCCAATAAGATAAGTGAAATTTGCGTCGTTTGCTAAAATGCGACAACTGAATAATTGCAAATGACGAATGTCATTTTCGCTGGTAGCGTAGTGGTGACACAACCTGCTTAGCATTCGGGAGGTAATGGGTTCGATTCCGTTACCGTCTACCTTGTATGAGGTGTTTTCAGGGGGTTTTCCTCATACACACGTAGCGGCATGGTCACTGCGTATATGCACACCATGTGCGGCTGCTTAGGCGAATGCTGGGGTAGTATTTTCCCCCTCAGAACCCTAACTCCGTTCCTACCGATCCTATCCTGACCACACCCATCCTTAATCCCACCATGCATATATACGTAATGTATGTGTGTATGCTGGGAATCCATGATTGTGGCTGAAGGAGCTCGGAAAGCTCGAGCAGCTCGCCCTCCCCCTTGGTGAGGGAATGAAATACGTGGCCTTTTCCTTTTCCTTTCATTTTCGTTTGTCGGGTCACGTAAATAGGTTATTAGGTTTCCAAGGACCAGAAGAGGTGCAAGAAATACCGCTGCATAGTGAAAAAGTGACCGCCTGGTGCATTGAGGAAAACGGACGTCCAGAAACTGTTAATCAAGCGGCCTGTACCACACAGCACAGGCTACAAGAATCTTCTGCGGGAGACGTTTGTAAACAATGTGATTTCACATTTAACCGATTTTTCTTTTCCATTTCACTTTCCGGACTTAACATCATTGGATGCATTTGTTTGGGGTATGCTGAAATTATGAATTTTCCAGATGTCTACAATAAAACACAAGCGATACGGCAGATGTAACAGCCTCTATTTTCAAATATGACCACAAATATGCAAAACAATACGAACTGTGCGTCCAAAGTAATGGAGAGCACTTAGAACAAGTTATTCGAAAAGCTAAGACTTAAGTGTTAAGGCGTCTCTATACATAGGTTAGGCAACACACCATACAATTGGAAAAAGTGCAATCTTTTGACCAGGATTACAGCTCTAAAATTGAATTTGAAAAAATTTTAAGCTCAGGAATATATTCCTTACCATGATCAAATTTTGCCTTAGTATTTTGTTTGAAAAAAAAAAAATTTTGGGTAACAAAAAATTAATTTTATCTTTGATCTATTTTAAGTGATATTTTCCAAACGACAGTCAATTTCCGAAAATAAAATTCTACGGACAAATTCTACAGTGTTTAAGAACGATGTGTCGTTTAGCAATCTTTTCCAAGTGTTAAATTGTAACTGTAATCCTGGTCAAAAGTTTTTTAATATCCATTTTATTTACAAAATTCTTACCAACGAAAGTTCCCTAAACGCCCCGGGCCACAGAGGTCAGGTAGTGTAATTATACTTCTAAGGAGATTAGACAGACAAAAGGAAAGTACCTGTGTTAATGATCGTGTTACAATGATGCAAATTGACAGATAAATATTGCGTAACTAGGGTTTAAATTAGTTATTTTTGTGTCTAGTGTGTAAACTTATGTTTTATGGCGTGAATTCGCCTTTATACAGTGTGTCCGAGATTCAGCATGCATGTATTGCTATATTCGTTAATATTGAAGATAGAATGTCGGTTAAATGGGGAAAGTTTTAGAGAATTTTATGGCTATCATCATGGTAAAGTCAGATTTGAAGTAACTTTTTTGTTTTTGAAATAATTGAAGAAAACAAAAATTGTGCATTTTCTACTACCCCCTGTAGCTCTTTTATTTGAAGTCTGACAACATTTTGATTTGTACATTATTATGACACTTTTAAAAAAAGTACCAAAATTTATCTACAGTCATTTGTTTTTGAAATACATACACTAACTATTGTTTTTCATATGGACGCCATCTTGGATTTTTACATTATCGAATAGTATTTTTTATCACCTTTTCAGCGATGTATCACATGATACGAGAATTTACTTCCAACTATCAAAAATTTAAAAAATATAAAATTGAAATAGTAGGCCTTGAGAAGGCATGGATTAATAAATGAAAAATTTATACAATTAGATTCCTAATTATTGTAATTTCTAATAACTAAAATAAAAACAAAACCGATAATAGTAACTATCATAAAACATGCTCGATATGTCCCCCTCTACACTCCACACATTTTCTACATTTTCATATCATGTAATACATTGTAGAAGAGGTGTTAAAATCCACTATTCGATAATGTAAAAATCCAAATAGCGTCCAAAAACAAAAGTTAGAAATGTATTAAATTTTGTAAGTAAAAACAGATAAATTAGCAAGGGTTTAAATTTTTGATAGTTGGAAGTAAATTCTCGTATCATGTGATACATCGCTGAAAAGGTGATGAAAAATACTATTCGATAATGTAAAAATCCAAGATGGCGTCCATATGAAAAACAATAAAGTGTCATAATAATGTACAAATCAAAATGTTGTCAGACTTCAAATAAAAGAGCTACAGGGGGTAGTAGAAAACGCATAATTTTTGTTTCCTTCAATTATTTCAAAAACAAAAAAAGTTACTTCAAATCTGACTTTACCATGATGATAGCCATAAAATTCTCTAAAACTTTCCCCATTTAACCGACATTCTATCTTCAATATTAACGAATATAGCAATACATGCATGCTGAATCTCGGACACACTGTATATTGGCGAATGAACGCCATAAAACTTATTTACACACCAGATACATACAACACAAATTTCCGAATGTTGTTTACGCATACGGTTTTTTGCACGAAATTTGTTCTTCAAAGTAATTATTTTTCATCATTTTATTACTTATCAAATATTGTATGACGTGACAATCATCTGTCATCCGCGTTTTTAAAAATTTCAAATTGAGAATTTGTATTATTTTCCCTACTTCTTGAAAAGAAAAATCGCGGTAAAATCCAATTTAATTATAAAAGAATATAATTACAATAATAATTTGTATTCTAGGTGCTGTAAGTTTAAAAAAACAGTATAGTCAAATTGTTTCATTTTAATCAATATAAACATCACGAATCTTCTGTTGACGATGTTGCCTTGAATCCATTAGTTCTGGCAGTAGCGAGTGCATATAAAACCTAGTCAATTTTTTTTTCATTTTCTGTGTCCAAAAAATCTCGCCTCTAAAATACATAAAATAAATAAATACTAAGGAAATGTATGTTAGGAAAGTTTACCTTTTTATTTCTTCAACATGTATTCCACCTTTAGTGTAGACCACAAAGTAACATATATTTCTTTTGGTTATGTGCAATAGACCCTGTACCTGGTAAAAATAATTGCGATTTCGTTTCAAAGTGAGCTTATTATTACTATATTCACAGTATTCTAATCTACCGTTAAAATATGCCTCAATAGGATGTAAATTGTTGCTTTTTTCGGAACATTTTATTTCAACAATCGCAGTTTTTCCTACTAAGCCGTCTGGAAAAACAAGCAAGAAATGGTAATTCTTCATCAACTATTAGTCCTGATTTTTTTAACCACTACTGAGCATTGAGATTCAAATAATTGAATGGCTGTATCTTCAAGTTGCAAACCAAACCCATTTTAATGGGATTTTTAGCACACTTTAAAGTACGGTACTTTAAAATCAATTAAATTAATAGGTTTAAATTGTTTAGTGTACTCCTAATTTTTAAATAATTATTATAATAATTATATTGTGAATTTTGGACGCACAAAATGTGCTATAATATTTTAATTTTAGTTGTAAAAAATAGTGAAATAAATTAAAATTTAGTCTTTACAATCTGCGGAAATTCGAAGAAAATATAAGAGTTATGGTTATAACTAAACAATGTAAAATCTACCTGAAACTTTCAATTATATTTATGTAATTTAGCCATAATCCGTTTTATCCCTCAAATTACAATTACCTACTTTCACTCATAGGTAATAAACGAAAATTGATTAAACATTAATAGCGTTCGATCAGTAATTAGGTACAGTCAAATACCATATCGGAATGTGGAAAGAAATTACATAGTAATTTTCATTTATGCCTCAAATATGATGCAAAATAAATTTACAATTCTCAGTAAACTGCCAGAAATAAAGAAATTTGTGCATAATAGTTTCAACAATTTACTTAATCCCTTATATAAATGTAACCTTGCCTGGAGGAGTTAAATACTCTCAGGTAAAACGGATCAACTTTTACTTATATTCACAAGAGCGCGCTGCGATCGATTCGTATTTCGTCGAGCTGTATAGAGGAGCCTTAATTTATTATTATTTTAAGTAAAAATTTGCAGTACTATAAATTAATAGCCATGCTATAGAATCTGAGCGTTTACCATCGATGTCAACCACCTTGCAAGGACTAGGCCAGTATTTCGATTTTAAGTCATGTTTCATATTTTATAGGAAAATGGGTTCCTCCCTCTGGTAAGTACTATGGAAATCAAGAATACTATTGTAGGCGATAGTCACAGAAGGGAAGACCTTTGGTCTGAAGAAGTCTACTTGCCAACAGGAAATGAAATTGACTTGTTGCTTCTATTACGGTCTATATTCACAAAGCACATAATCAAAAAATAACTTCTGGACGACCAGAAGATATTTTGAATAAGGCTTTATTCAAATTAATTGAAATAATTGAAAAAGAAGAATTATGTCAATTTTATTTTAGCAATTTGGTAAAAAAAAATAAAAATTTCCTCCAAACATTAAAAAAAAACTTGTACATCATTACAGTGAAGAACTCATTGTTATCAAGATAGTTCCAACTCCGACAAAAACAAAATAAAGCCAATGTATGTGCCAAAATACTAAAGCAAGAAATACGATCTACATTTTTCGAATTGAACGAATACTCTTCAACTGAAGTTATAGAAAATAGAGGCATTCAAAAAATACCAAACTCAGTTGCGTGATGTTTATCAGCGTGGACAGAGAAGGAGTTACATATCCAAAAAGTAATTGGTGCAGCTACTTGTTTGATAGCTACAATAAAAGCTAAATCCTACATACCTCCTGTTTTGTTAGACACACTAGATATATCTTTCCGCTTTGGGATTTTCTGTGTCGTCTAAAGAAGTAGTAGTTTGAAGCAGGAGCCTTCAGCAATATGAGTACCAGATTAATTCTTTTGCGTTTCTGCAATTTGTCTTTGAGAATGCTGATTTCAATGTGAAAACATTAGATGGATATATAACGTTTCACAACACGAGAGGAATAATTTGTACTTCTCCGACTGATAGCTATATATCCCCTAAAAATGTTATACTTCCAAAGCAAACACATAATATTCTCGAAACAGTAAAAATATCATCTATAAAAATTCAATCTAACAAAAAAAGCAAACGGGTTCAAAAATATAATAATTCACTATATACACTGTACCCTTTAAAAAGCAGAAGCAGTGAAATTTGACAAAAAAAATAGGTCATGGCTCATCATTTCTGTTAGATTTTGAAAGAAAACAATCACATTTTAAGCACTATACAACACCATCTGGGTGGTCATTTTAATGCATGGATATTCCCTTTCCAAATATCTATTACACTTTCTTTTTGACCTTTTCTGAATTTTTACCGTCCTAGATCCACAACACTATAACGAGTATTTATTTAAAAACAGTTATTTATTAACACTTAACCTTAACTAACGAACTATTTACACTACATTTATTTACACGCACCGGTATATTTATGTTTCGCACACCGTCGTAAGCAAATTCATTTCGCGCTAGACTTCGTACTTAATACTGCCACATAACCAGGATTGCGCGATTTATTTAAGTCGAAAAATGGGCAGATATGGTCGCATCGGCTGAAGTTAGCACTCCTTTAAAAAAGTATGGGTCCGTCTAGAGATATTTCACTTGTTGAAGTCTTTCTTAGACTCAATAGTATATATTATGTCAGAAAGTGGGTTAGAAGAAATTCGGAACAAAATATACGGAAAAAAATAGCATTGCGTCCATGATGCCTGGACATTCTTTTGCTCGTTCACTGAAAGCGCATTTGATTTCTGATCTCGCATTAATACTGAATATCTTAAAACATTAAAATTTTTACAGTACCAATAGAGAAGATGTTGAAATACTTCATTTAGATGGCAAATTTCCATTTTATTAAGGCACAAGATACGCGAATAAAGCAGAACAGTCGTACAAGCAAACATTGGTGTTAGTACATGAGTCAAATAGAACTTAACAAGTTTATGATTTCCGAACGTTGCGGAGAGTTTGAAACGCATCTTTATTGCGTCAGGGAAATAATTCCTTATTTTCCTTCTGCACACCACCTTGAATATGATCATTTCTACTTACAGAAAATGCAGGAAACTAAATGTATTTCTGAAAAGGAATACGAGACATTTCCAAGGTTTTCACAGTTCGACGCACATCAAGGTTTTCATCAGGTGTCTGGTAAGATATTTTAAGTTTAAGACATGAAAAAGGGGAAAGTAATCTCGAAAAATGGATCCTTTCAATACCTCGGTGTGAAGTAGAGAATTTAGCGAAGATAAGAACATGTTGAGTTGCGTGCTTCTCAAACAAATCGTGATCTTTCCACTTATAACGTCTGACTGGTTAGTATTGTCCCTTCAGAAGGTGCAGTATCTAGTTAGTTTCTCTTACTATAGGTACTGTTGCACAGGTAAAAATTAACTGCGATGAAACGAAAGAAATGAGTGACACCAATAGGAAAAAAGTGCCCTTTCATGATTTAAGTTAAAACGGAATAAAAAAAAGTGAAAACCTTAAGATTCATTCACAGAACAATTAATGTTTATGACCAAGTTTGCGGTGTAAATTCCAAAGCAAATTTGCGGGAATGTTTCAAATATGAATTTTAACCGTACTCGCCTTTCTTTATAGACAACGGATTTTTAAGAAAAACAGTTAAATCTACCTTGTTCATATATTGAGGTAAAAAATGTTCCAAATCAAACGTCATGAAAACAAGTGCAGTGTTTGTTATTAACGGGGGTTAACTTACTGCACAAAGTTGTCCGGCAAAACCCTTCCACATTTGGTAAATATTTAAGCAGTATATCAGGTTTGTTACTTATTATGGTTGGAAGAGTATAGTGGTGAATAAAAAGGAAAGAAAAGTCAAAGTATTTCATTCCCGCCTCAACAGGGAAGACGGGCTGCTTGAGCTCTCCAATCACCTCCAGCCACAGTGATGGATGGAGTCCAAACACACATCCATTAACTATGCATGCATAGTGGGCTTAAGGATAGATTCGGTTAGTGCTGAGGGGGGAGTTACTACCCCGCTGTTCGCCTGAATAGCCCCACGTATATGGGAACACGCAATGATCATACCGCTATATGTGTATCAGTAAACCCCTCTAAAAAACCTCAGACGGTAACGGAAATCGAACCCATTACGTCCCGAATGTTAAGCAGATCGTGTTAACACGGACCTACCAGCTGGGTGTGTTCTGGTGTTTGACGGATACGAAACGATAACCACAAAGACGCATTACAAATAAGACGAGGAAAAAAATCATGTGTAGATATAGTTGTTTCAGATGTAACAGTATCAACAGTAAACCAAAAAATGTTCTTTCTAAATTCCAATAATAAAAAGTGGTTTATTGAACATCTTAAAGATAAGATGGAACTTGCAGGCATCACTGTAAAACAAGCTGATTGTGATGCTGTCACTGTAATAGTTGCAACTGCTATATAACTCCAAGAAGAAAATAGAAATGTTGCTGTTGATCCATTTTTCAAAACGGGACAACATTTCTGTTACGACCTGGAAGGTAGGGATAGCGAAATAGAGGATGGCACGTCAGTCTTAGCACCAATTTGGAATTAGCGATACTGTCACCTTCATCAGATGCAGCGAAGTACCATTGTACGAGGGTATATCATCAAATTCAACAATGCTGGGAAATTCACTACACCCGCTGCAGTGGGACTGGAAAATTTTTTTGTAAATCCAAAAGTTGATACCAAATTCGTCTGAAGACGGTGATACTGACTTAGACGCATAGATTTCATTCCAATGTTTTGTTTATGTGTAAAATATAACGAATAACAATAAAAACCAGTATATATGATTTTCTTCGTATGATTATTACTTAAATGACCACGCTATACAGTAAATTATAAAACATTTCGTAAGCGGCTACAGGCAGATCTCTATTTAATCTCTATTTAACAGAGACATCTACAAGAAACAACCTTAATTTTTGGTCTTTTTTTGTACTTTTAATAGTTTAGGAACTAGTGAAAATATATACGACATTCAAGATACCGGACCCTTACTTGAAAGTTTGGGGAGTTGTGTTACTAATGCTCGCAAAATCAGGCTTTAAACAATTTGGTCCGAGTTAAATTTTAATTGCACTGGTCTACTTGTAAAGTTTGTTACAAAAAGCCGCAATTACACTTTGTTCCTCCAAACTTTCCTTTATTTATACATTACCTCTTTGCCGGTAAACCGCTACCCAATGCATCACTGTAACTAGAGTTAATGGATAATTGAAAGCAAATGGTTTTCAATCTAAAGAAACCCTAACATCTGCACCTAACAGACACAAATTCAAACAGTAAATAAAATAAACCACACTGCCTAGTCCACAAAATCTACATAATATGTTTCAACTGCAAAAATTAATAAACGTCATACTCAAACTATAAAAGGAAAATACAAATACGGTAGGCGTCAAAATATACAGTACTGGATTTCGCGCAGCCCGCATGCGCATGCCTACGCGTCTACGTGCTGTTCCACCACCATTTTGTATTGCTAGTTGTATAACGAACGTTGTGCTCTGTGGTTGGAAGTGACAATTGGTCTCGCGACGGAGGAAAAAGTGTTCAAAGCGAAGTCTTCGACGAACATCCCTGAAATTAAACATCAGCAATACGTCACTTCGACGACTGGATTTTCGTACCGAATACAGGTTGGACAACGTCAGGATTGCATATTGTGCATGATTTTTGGCCCTTCCAGGACGAATCATTTGCCGTGGGACTGAGTTCCCTACCCTTCACATTCCCCCGATCTGACACCGCCTGATGTGTGGGGAATGTTAAAGAAGAAAATTTTCAGCTGTCTAGATCCATCCAAAACTGTGCCTGCATTATGTCAGAAGAGCGTCTTGTTTTTAAGGACTCTGAAGCAACCTATGTTCCAGAATATGTTTGAAAATCTGCGTGATCGTTATGAACACTGTCTACAGCGCAATGGAGCACATTTTGAACATTTGCAGTATCATCCCGATAACTGAATAATAACAATAACAGAAATACAGTTTTCTAGTACTGTATATTTTGGCGCATACAGTACGTGAAAAGTTACAAAAACAACGGTTACACTAACGTAATAATACAACAAAAAACTCCAAAGCATTACTCGAAAAAAAAATTAAAATATATAAAAAAATCAGTACAAAACAAGTGGATAAGGAAAAAAGAAAACAACGTCTCCAAGAGGGAGTGTGGGCTGCTTTAGTTTCCCAAGCTCCTTCAGCTACAGTGATGGATTCCAAACATAGAGACATTAAGTATGTATGAACCGTGGGATTGAAGATAGGTGCCATTAGAAGAGGATTGGAAGGAACGGAGTTAGGGTTCTGAAGGGGTACTATTAAAATTATATCACTAAAAACTTAAAACTATATCGCTAGATGACGTTGCAAACTCTGTACCAAAGCTGAATTATATAAAATTGCGTTTTTAGTTTAAACTATACAAGTTGACGTTAAAAACTGTATGCTAACTTCTACTTACACCACAAAATGGCGCTCCTAGCTTAAATTATAAGAGTATAGCGCGTAAAGGTTAGAAGTAACTTTTAACTTCAAAAGAGAGAAGGCGAATCGGGAGGGAGCGTTCTTTCACACCTATTTCAAGATGCAGAATTCAGCCAAAGGGACGTTACTTCAAGATGCTGCAACCTGATTCAAGATGTAGGAATAGAAATTCAGGATCCAATTCTGCCAAAAAGGCGTTATTTCAAGATCTTAAAACTAGTTTCTCAATTTTAACAAAATGACCTTCGATTCAGAAAGAAGATTAAAGATGCTGGACCAAGCCGTTGACTTCAGTCAAAGGGTCTCAATAAGGGGCAAACCACTTAGTCAAAAATTGTAAAGCTTATGCAAAAAACGGTATTATAATCCCAGTAATTGTTGATTAATGCTAGTACTACCAAATACTTACTTCAGGCAATGGTTTAGTACCGAACCAGGAGTAAACTAAGGAGTTATTCACTAATTAAAACTTTGTATGCATACTGCCAAGTTAGTAATATTTCGTACTACCATTGTAAATCACTATACTCCTGTAATACCTCTGTACAGATGTTATATTACTTGTACCATCCGCTAATCAAAATTCTGTGCAACCATTGCAAGATGGAAGTATTTCTTAAAAAACTAGCAATACTACTGATATTGTGAATAACGCACCTGTACTTCCTATGTTACTAATATATTTACTATGCATCAATTACAAATAAAGAAAATACGAACTAAAATGAACGTAATCCGTGTGTCGCTATATATTCTATATTAATATAGAATGTAAATCACAGAAAAATTTATTTGGTCAAGAACATCCGTTTTGTACAGAGTGGGTAAACATTTCGGAAGGGTTAAATTATTTTGCGTTTACATTTATCATTCATAAAAAACAAAACATTGCGTATTCCAAGGTACATTAAATTAGTCAAACAATCTGAATACAGAACACAAGCAAAATAAAAAAAACAGCTCTTTTAAAACAATGGCCGTAAAAATTCAAAATGGCCGAAAAGAACTGTACAGCCAGCAATTAAGCCTTTGTAGTGTAGGCAACGAAACTTTTCACCTAAAAAAATTTTCTATAAGTTTCATAGCAGAAAATGATCGTAAGGGATAAAAGAAAAAAATCAGGATAGTGACAACATATGATTTTAAAAATTCTGCCACCCACCGTTACGCCTATTGGGTTAAAAAGGAAAATTTAAAAAAAAAGATCAAGAAAAAAATGGCCTTACTTTTTCTGAAAATGCTTTCTCTCTAAGTTATTGCGATTTGAAGACTGGAATTTCCACCCCATAAAAAACGTGTTTTTGATTGGTTTTTCTTGAATAACTCAAACACTATTCCACTTATAACGAAGTCTAATGTCTTCATTGAAAGGTAAAGAAAAAGGGAATCGATTTTTATTCCTTTCATTTTTCTGTCACTAATACAAACGTTGATATAGTGCTTTAAAGATGGCGCTGTAGTGATGATATCCTGCCCCCTTAAATATCTCGAAACCGGCGGCTTCTAGATATAAATTTGTCAGAACTAATTTTGTAGAGGATAAAATTGCCCATAATTCAAGACCGATTATTATAAGAGTATAGCATTAAATAAAGAAAGTTATGACCAAAAAAATGTTGTTTTCTTTTGATGGGGCCAAAAGGACTGTCCAAGAGGGGGGCTCGGACGAAAAATTCAATTAGGGAATTCTTAAGCATATTTTTCTCAATATGCTCAGAAATGTTGACTACTTAAGGTGCAGTACTTTTTGACGTAGATGACTGTAAAGCTTCAAAAACGTGCAATTTTCAAAATAGTTTTTTTAATTTTTGGAAAATTATGAGAAAAAATTTGCTCTGAGTGAAAATGAGTAATGAGATATAACCTAAAATTTAACCTTTTACTTTAAAATATGACAAATTCCTTACCATCAAAAAATAATTACCATAAAAAAAATAATTACCATACTTAATTTTTAGGTAATAAAATTTCCTTTAAATTTCTTTTTTTTAAATATCTTTAAGCTGCGGCGTAAATTAAGAATAATATTTTATTTTGATTTCACATAAAATAATTCAATATTACAAAAACAATATAAGGTAAACTCTTAATATAACTCTAAAGCAAGTATTAAATGAAAAAAAACTTCATCTAGACCGACAGAAGGCGTCACAGTTCCCAAAACACTAGCAGCTTACCCCTTTGACAGTGGGACACCGGCACTTCTCCGTAATAAGTTTTCCAATTAACTTATTAGATATTTAGAATCGTTGCTCCACGACCCAAGTGTTTCGACAGCAAAAGCACAAAAAAAAGTGAGACTTTTTTATTGCCTTGTATTTGTTGTGGCTCTGCTGGATTTGCAGCAAAGCCTAAAAATTTGCTTGAGCATTTAACTATTCTCGGATCACCCTTATTAGAATCTGGTATGCCTACCTTTTGCGACAACCTTTTAGCTAATTTCAAAAACCTCACTAATGATATTTTTCACATTAATTCACATTTTTCGCTATTGTTTTTGGATCCCCAAATTCAATTACTACTTGAGATCCTGCCCTTTTTGGAAATATATTAATATGTGCCAATCTCTTGATGATGCCATTAAATTCATGGGATCCAATTACTTTTGACCGTCTTGGTACTAGAGCGATTTCGGACGTATCTCTTCCTGATTTTTTGGCCTCTATTTATGCTTCGTCTACTCTTATCAATTCGATTCTTTCTCCTTTCCTATTCGAATTTGAGTGCGAATACTTGAAAGAGGTTAAGGATTTATGGATAATGAGATTTCCTGGTTTGTCTATACCAATTTCTCCAAATCTACAAAAAAGTTAGGACTCTGATTGTTCAAGACAAACATAATTCAATTTTAAACAACATAGATCTTCGTGAAAAGGCAGTTCTTCTTTCAACATCACGCAAAGAATACGGAGCCTGGCTTGAAGCTTTGTCATAACCGCAATTTGGTACCATTCTGGACAAATATAATCTTCAAATAGCAGTTTGCTCTCAGGGTCAGGTCTCGAATTTCCTACCCTCATGTATGTGTTTGTGGCTCAGATGTAGACAATTCTGGATACCATGGTTTACCATGCCTCAAGAGTGCAGGTAGAATCTGTCGTCACAACTCTCTAAACAATATCCTTAAGGGAGCATTTCAATCAGCTGAGATTCCACGCATCTTGGAGCCACCACGTCTTTTTCGACAAGATGGAAAATGTCCAGCTGGTATTACTCTGTTACCAAGAAAGAAAGGACAATATCTGGTTTGGGATGTAACTTTAACAGATTCAGTGGATACAGATATATTTAACCCTTAACCGGTCAAGCTATTTTACTAACGGGACCGGATAAGGTGTGTCTACTAGACACACTGCTTTTTATAGTGAATATGTTCGGCATGTTAAATGTATGTATTTATTTATCTGTATTAAACAATTAAAACAACATAGTTCAATATTATGGAAATAAGCTTTTATTAAATTTCTCTTTGGGCAGCTATGTTCTCCACATACATTTTGTTTACATTTTATCATTTGTTTTTGAAGTCTACTTTTCTTAGCTGGACAAATGTGACAGCGCTTGCGTGTCGTTGTTTGGTTCCCTAGTGAAGTCTCAGCTTCAGTATTACTTGAAAATTATTCAATGTATTGTAGGATGGGTTTCTGTAAACTCTTTCGTGGCCTTCGTCTGATTTGCGGGATTACTAATTGCTTTCCTAAATCCTGCAGAAAAATACGTCTTATTCGAGATTTTCCTTTATTCCATTGTGGATGCAAATTCTTTCATAAAACATAAGCAGCAACTCCGGCAACATCTACTCCATTCCATTGTTTTTTTTTTCTATTTATACGAGGCCATGGATTTAAAAAAATGTTCCAATAATCTTATACATTTTGAAAATAATTCGGAAACGGCTATATTTAGGGACAGGGAATCGTATATCGAATTGATAAGGGTTAATATGTAGAAACCAAAAACGGAATAATATACTGGATGTTCTATTTGAAAAAGTAAACTTTTACTAGTTGGAATAATGTCTGATTGGCAAGTCAATTGTATACACCCTGTATGCAATTATGACATTTTCTTTGCATTATAAGAAAGCTGTATCTGTGTACTTGTTCTGATATAAATTAGATAACTTTTGTTTTTCAACGGGTTAACCCATTAACCGCTATTGATGCGAAAACGCAACATTTCAATCAAAAATTTTTTTTCGCCCTTTGATTTCAAGATTTTTAAATTTTAAAGTTACTTTATGTTAAAACGTATATACGAGCATCATAGAATAATTTTTTTAAAGAAAAAAAATTACTATTTATACAAAATACAAATATTAGAAGACAGCGGTTTTGACGCTGTAAGTTATACGTCGGTATTTATTTTTATAAATCCGAGGTTTTTTATCGAAATGAAATAAAATTTTATTTTCACTAGAGGTAGAGAACCTACTGTAGGTATACATCAAGCAAATTTGTTTTAAAACACAATAACATACTCCAATATAGAACTAAAGATAATGTTGCGTTTGCGCATCATCAGCGGAATCACAGATCGGCATGTCTCGCCGAATTGGCACCTCAAATAGTATAACGGTCGGTTTTAGTTGTTCATTATCGTTGCTGTGAGATAGTTGTGTCAACTAGTTAATTATTTTCGTTTGGTTTTGTAAAAATTTTAATATTTAGTTCCGTTATTTTATAACATTTATTTCTAATTATGTGTGATAAAAAAATTTGGATTACAATAAATATTATAACACACATGCCCTTACTTTGCAAGAATTTGAGGCGGAAGTAGAGGATCTTGGCAATAGTTATAACGTAGGTGCCGTTATTATACCACCAGATGTAGATGAGTTGACAGACGAAGAAGATATAGATGAGAATTTGCTTCGAGGTATTTATGCTTCTCTATTTTCTGTCGTTTTATTTTCCGCCATTCAAAATTTGGGAACTTAAATTTTTTAATTCAATTATTATATTCTTCCGTAGATAACGAGATTCCACAATACTTACTAGGGACGTTTGAGATTGTGGTGCATGATAATGTTTCATCCGAAAGCTCCGTTGAACAATGTGCAGCTACAGGTACATCAAAAAGGCAGAAACAGAAGATGTATGTTCCAAAGTGGAAGAAGGTACATCAAAAAAGCAGAAACAGAAGATGTATGTTCCAAAGTGGAAGAAAACCCTCCCAATGTTTAATAAATTACCAGAATCCAACGAAATTAACCATAAACAAAATCTAAAGGAAATTCTTGGTGGTAAATCACCATTGGAAATATTTTTTTCTTTATTTCGACAAAGAACTTTTAAATTCAATTTTAAATTTTTCCGTGAAATATGCAGCAGATAACAACCGACATGGATTTTCAATTACAATAACCGACATAAAGAAATTCCTAGGAATAATGATATTATCCGGATATCACACACTTCCTGAATTGGAAATGTATTGGAGTCGAGATGAAGATAAGGGTGTTCCATTGGTGAAAAACTGCATGAACAGAAGCAAATTTCGAAACATAAAAAGAAATCTTCATTTTTGTGATAATTCAAAGCTTGATAATACTGACAAGTTTTCAAAATTACGTCCATTTTTTGATGCCGTAAACAAAAAAAATTTACAGTTCGGTATATTCTCACACAATCTTTCGATCGACGAGGAAATGGTACCTTACTATGGAAGACATTTGGCGAAAATGTTCATAAAGGGAAAACCTATTCGTTTCGGTTACAAGTTGTGGTGTCTTTGCTCTGACGATGGTTATTTATTTCAATTTATTCCATATGGTGGAGCACGCGAAAATAAAACTGACATGGGCCTTGGAGCAGATGTTGTAGTAGATTTACTAAAGGTTGTTCCAAATACGTCATATCATAGAATATTTTTTGACAATTTTTTCTCTTCTTTTAAATTACTCCACTTCCTTACTGAAAAGAATATCTTTGCAACAGGTACGGTACGCGATAATTGTATAGAGAAGTGCAACATAATACCAGTGTCGGAAATGAAAAATAGAGACAGGGGTTGCTACGACTATAGGTTTGATTCTCCATCACAAATTGGGATAACCAGATGGAACGACAATGCGGTTGTTACAATAATATCTAACAATATTACGGTAACTCCAATACAAACCACCAAGCGCTATAATAGAAAGGAAAAAAAGGAAGTGAGCATTCAACAGCCCTTGGTTATAAAAGAATACAATAAATTTATGGGCGGAGTAGATCTCCACGACAACGGAATTGCAAACTACCGCATAAGGGTTAGAGGTAAAAAATGGTGGTGGCCTTTATTTATCAATTGCCTAGACAGCGTCATTGTCAACGTCTGGAAATTATTCAGAATAGCTAACGATTCTAAAATTTTCCAATTAGAATTGAGATCCTACATAACCACTGGTCTTATCAAAACTGACAATGTTGATAGCAACGAAGGTGACGAGGAAGAAGCATCAGTATACCAAGGAAGAGGTAGACCAACCAAAAATTAAATTGCCAGATGAAGTAAGGAAAGATGACGTTGGCCATACTGTAATACGTCATCCAGAAAAGGCACGAAGAAGATGCCGAAAATGTAAAAGTCAATCAGTATTCATGTGCCAAAAGTGCAATGTGCATTTGCATCCTATATGTTTTGAGAGTTTTCACAATTAAAGCATTTGTTATTTTTTTTAACTAATTCTGCTGTTGATGCGAAAATGCAACATTATTTTTTACGAACACCCTGTATATATATATATATATATATATATATATATATATATATATATATATATATATATATATATATATATATATATATATATATATATATCTGTATATTTTTTAACTATGCCTTAATTAGGATACAAAAAACATAATTAAGTAAAAAATTCCATTTGTGAATGTTTATTTTCATGTGCGGCGGTTAATGGGTTAAGGAGGTACATTTTGAAAGCTATCTCTGTAATTTCAATTTTTTTAATAAAAATCGACGTAACTCAAAAACGGCTATATTTAGGGATAGGGAAATATATTGCGAATTTGTTAGGAACAATGTGTAGAATTCAAAAAAGTAATAATATACAGGGTGTTCCATTTAAATTTTTTTTATTATAGTTTGGTCATCTTTAAAGAAAACCTGTATACACGTGAATAGTTTTAAAATATGCACACAATTAAACTATAACCCTATCCCAAATTTTATTAATCTATCTTATATGAAACGGAAGATATAGAAGAAGGCGCTCTTGTTGCCGGACCGTGTACATATATATATATATATATATATATATATATATATATATATATATATATATATATATATATATATATATAGTCTGTGATGGCATCCATATCCTCATCTTCGCCGTTGTCTTCCAAATCATCAGTATAAGCGTTCTCACATGATTGTCCAAGGCAGAAAGTACAAAGGCTTGAGCAGTTTAGGCCCGCTTTTTTACAACTGCAAGATCCTCGCACTGTACTTTGCAGCGACATAAAATCAATTTTACTTGCATGCATTGGAGCTACCCGTTGATCAGTGCGCATCCAACCCCAGTCTAAAGAGTTTAATTAAAAACCTAACCATTTTTGAACTATGTGGTATGTACGATAAGAGTGGAATCTGGCAGCGTCTTGTGTTGGGGGCAGTCGTGCAAGATTTATTTTACTGGTCGCAGCACCCTTTCTAAATTGTTGATAACGCAGGTTATACAAATTTTGTGTGTCCACATCACCTCCGAACAAACAGACGATGTACTTCTCTCCTGCAATGGAAATGTCGTCAGGAAATGAATTTTGTTTTGTAAATACTGGAACTAATTCTTTAAGCTGAATATTATTCTGTAGAGTGGTAAAGCCCTTTATTTTACCTTCCCCAAAAATTTCTGACGTGGTGTCAAAATCTCTCAAAGAATTTTTATTGGAAACCTATGTTAATCTAAATGATTGCGAATTCAGTAAAGATTACAAAAATAAGTAATTAAACATATAATCACATTACATTATTATTCGTATATTAGCATTATTCATCATTCAAATTATATACTGCTATGTCAACACACAGTTTAAATATTGCGTAATTTTGAACAATATCACAAACACGTGTCCAATATGACATTTCTTGCTCAGTGTGATAAGTAAATAGGAAGATACGAGTATAGTCGGTAAACTGGATGTTTCCAAAACGGATTAGCGCTTATATTTATACTGCTCGTGAAGTTATATATCTTTGTCATTCTAACATATGACATTTAGGTAAGAAGGTGAGTGTGTATTCAGTTTTTCTAATGGCGGGCGGTAAAGTAAGATGAACGCTCTAGGTTATAAACGTTTTAAATTGAGGTACCCATGTCACAGAGAGATAACAATAGGGTAAGGCAGATTTGACGCGAAATGGAAAAAACATTCACTTAAAAGCGTAAGGCACGGGCACTAAATGCTTTACTTATTTTTACGTACATAAAGAATTTCACATTACACGCAGCATTACAGGAAAGTGTTAGTTTATACGAACACGTATGTAATAATGGTTAATAGAGAAAGGTTTTAAAGTGATTTCAATTATGTATCTGAAATTGGTAATTAATAATTATGATTAACGGCTTCTTGTCACCATGGACGTCTTCATTAACCGTAATTGATAACAACGATAACAAGGTTAATATAACACGAATTTTTCGTACGTATAACGACGTTACTTGCCTATATTGATCTACCCAGTAGACCGTTTAGTACGTCAGTTTTAAGAATGGCATTAAAACGTAAACGTGTTTTTTAATTTAAAATATTAATTCAAGTACTAAAATCAGTAGAACGCAATGCAACTATTTAGTAATTATAATAGACAAACACATTCGCTGGATAGATTATATCAATGCCCTTAAATCAATTAATAATATTTCTGATCTGATCTGGTATTTGTAAAATCTATAGTGGATTGTGGGATGAGGACACTGTAGAAAAACCGCCCTTCAATCTGTGGCTCTCGTTCACAAAAAAAAATACTTAAAATATTCTCAAAGACACCCTCATAGTACATTTCCTCCTTAGTTTATAAGCAACCGAATATATTGGATCCGAACAATTTCTATAAATCGGCTTTACTAAAATACATAACAGCCTCCCTAAATATCTCTAAATCAAGCAATTACAATATTATATAAAATTTATTTATAAAAACTTAATACAGACACGTTTAAGTGTTGATTAGGCTTGCATATTTAATAAGTTACAGTTTACATCAAACAACGTCTTTTTTAATAGTCATCATCCCTAACTATTTAAAACTGATCATAAACAAAAAAAATTTATATATATATATATATATATATATATATATATATATACATTTATGGAACAGACAATATAATCTAATTATATCCTCCACGGTCGTTGCGTCTACATATGTATACAAATATTTAAATTTTTTCTCTCCGTTGTGTTGGCAGAGCAGCGGCTTTAGTTATAATAAAATCATTCAATAGGTCCATACTGTAATTGCAGTCCATAAGTTATCATTCCTATGCGGAATGTTCAGGTTGTACCCAACGTGTTGTCAGTGGTTTGACACATAAAGTATGCAAACACTATTTCATCAGTTTTCATGTTAGAGGTCCAGAAATTCCTTTAACCCTTAACTAATTTGCACAAAACCGTGTACATTATTACCTAACGCTGTAGTACCAATACGCAAATGTGTACATTATTACTGAACAATGTCAGTTTAAACTAAAGTTTAAATTCCATTTAAAATTAATTTTTACCTTCTTTCAGGAAAAACCCAATTAACGGATGAATTTTTAGCTGAAATTCTTGCTGGTATGCTATGAGACCGATGAAGATGGAGTAGTATAACTTACCACACAGAAGAATTGGCAGCTGCAACTTATTCTTCTGATTCGGACGAGGGGCCCTTTTGGCAGGACCTCCCTAAATTTATGAAAATGTTGTAGACATAATTTCAAATAATGGGTCGATTTTAAAGCGTTCTCTTCAAGTCCAAGATCTGCTTCTGCTGCGAATGTTCCTAAAGCCTGGTGCTCTAAGAATAATTTTGATCCTGAATTTCCAGGATAAAGACAGGGAAACCGATACTCGAAAGGGTTGAAAATCCTACGCTAATTTTTTCCAATATTTGGTCAGGGGTTTTTCACCTAACAAACTGGATGTCACAAGCAGGTGGTTCGCCGGTATACCTTTATATTTGTTTATAAGTATAACCTTATTTATATGACCTTAACTTTCTTATTTTAAATGAGACAACCGGTATATTTTTACTTATTTTGATAGAAAACATTCTGAAAATAATAATACCCCACTTGTCACTTTTTGACACCTAACCTAAAAAATATTTAAATTATATCTAGAGTGCCTTAAATCGGTTAAAATTAAAAAAAGAATATTTTGATACCACACAATCCGTGTTTAATCAGTATTAAATATGACGATTGCCTATTACTACGGTATTTAATCTGCCAGTATTTTAATTTATTAATTTCAATATTTCTTAGAGGTTTTTTTTTATTTTAATTTTATTAAAGATCTAAAAGTGGATATTTTAAACGAAATATTAAGTACTAACATAAAATAATACATATATTTTTTTAAATCTGGATTAAAACGATTGAATATTGATTATGCGTTAATTAAATTTGTATTTACTTTTTTAAGGAAAAAGGGCAGCGTAGTAAATTCTTAACTTAACATAAACATTTTCAAATTTGTGTTTTTGTACCTAACCTATTTAGTCACCTTAAAATTTCATGAAATGTAACCACGAATAACGTTATACACAATCAATACTTTATACTAAGACAAAGTACAGGTCGTAGGTTCAAGTCCTACTCGAGGTAAACTTTTTATTTATGTATTTAATAAAATTAATAATAATTTTTAATTTCTAAAAAGATATTGTTAAATTTTAGGTAACTATCTGATGTCAAATTAACAATTTTAACCGATTCAATGCACTCTAAATTGAAATTTAAAAATTTAAATATTTTTTAGGTCAGGTATCAAAAGTGACAGATGGGGTATTATTATTTTCAGAATGTTGTTTTCTATCAAAATAAGCAACAATATACCGGTCGCTCAAAATAAGAAAGTTAACATCACTGCCGAGCAAACCCGAAATGACAAAAAAATTGAATATGTCAAAAATTCAGACATATCTATCTACCAAATTTCATTTATCTATATAAACAAATAAAAGTTATAGGGGCGAACCACCTGTTTGCATCACCCAGTATATTATTCACAGCAGAAAGGAAAGGTGTTGAACACTATAATTAAAACATTTATTGGAGCTACTTTGATTATGAGTACATTGGGATATACAAGAACTAAAATGTATTGGTGTGGACATTATAGAACCAAACTCATACCAGATCAATGACCTGCAACCGATAATTTTGATTGAGAAATGCTATAAATGTTACAAATGATTAGAATGTGACAGATGAGCAAGAAGAAAATAACAAATTGTGGAAGAAGCTTTTTACCGTGCAGGTTTATAACTTCCACGTGAGACAATATGTAGGTACCACGAAAACGTAATCTTAATAGTATCAAAAATTTGGCCTAGCTTCAAAAACTGTTCGACTTCTGAGGTTTACCGAGGCTCAACCAAAGACTTCCTCCTAAATTAATGGCCAGAAAAAATTTGGAGATGGCGGACGTGCTGTGCTGAGAAGTGAAACATGTAAGGAAAGTTCAAACTCGTATTTTTACAGGTACTACAAGACGCCCTCATAAACAGAAAAATTTCTGGAACTGGTACGATAATGAAGAGTCGATTTTCTGCTGCAGGTAATCTGAAACCTGACAATCAAATCAGAGCTCGAGGGTCTATTGATTCTGTCACCCGATCAGATTATAAAATGCAGCTTGTCAAGTAGATGGGCAATCGTTCAATGCTTCTTGCCTCTACAATTCATTCTACGCATCCTTTAAAAATGCAAGACGGTATTCAAAAAACATCAAGGCATACATAAACATCAGCCAACCATATGTTATTCATCGCTATAACAATATGGGTGGTTTCGATTTAACCATTCGCTTAATTTCAGTCCATACGTCATACCATAAGGAAATGGCCTGTACGAGTGATTGAACATTTTATGGATTCTGCGGTTGTAAATTCCTGGATGCAGTATAAAGATGATTAGTTACACAGGAGAGTTTTCTAAAAATTACTAATTAATGCTTCTTAACTCTTTGGCATTCAAACGCTATATTAAAAGGCAGATGTGTCGCGAGTAATAGCAAACGATTGTGCACTATATTACTACACCATTGTTCTACTTTTTTTTAGTGTGATAAGTATGTTATTTCCCACTTTTTTTTGTGTATGTTTAAATGCATCATGTAGATGTAATACATTTTTTTTTCTTTCGTTAAGAGACTTCAGGGACAAGAAAAGAAAACCGACTAATTTAACTGAACATATGTCTATTGATTTGTCAGTTTATACTTTATACTTCAAATAATCAATACAAGCATTTATTAGTAATATTATTATTAAATTACCAAAATCTAATATGTTGGAACTGCATAATTTTAAACTACGAGTTGCGGAATACCTAATTCGTGATACACATCTTTGGAAGATAATTTCGCTGTGGAAGTTCAGCGAACTTCCAATGCAAAAAGGTGTTGGTCGACCAGGAAGAGTAGAACCTTCAATTCCGCGAGAAACATATATGCCGAACACCCTCCCATGGTTGCAAATCTGAAGGAAGAACAAAGCTGCCGTCAAGAAAAATGTACTGGTATATCAGGAATAAAGTGCACATTATGCGATGCCTTTTTTGTGTTCTTAAAGATAGAACCTGGTTTAGAGACTTTCATTCAAAATAAACTGTATTTCTAAATTTTCTGTAAAATAAAGTATTACTTTGATAAATAAGCTTTATTTATCCCATTTGTAGACAGTGTGCCCTCACCACATGCAGATTTGAAATATTACACACATGTGGACTTTAATATTCCAGAGCCAGTTTTAATGCAGATTAGCCCCGCAAGGACGACACTGCAGGTACCGTGTGGTCACAATATACGAAGGAATTTATATTTCAAATTAACGGAAAAGAGTAGCGCATAACCGGATAATGTTGTGGACGCCAGTATAAAATATAATTTAGGTATTTAATGTACAGTTAGACATATAAGTGGACTGTAATAGAAAATCAAAATTTTACGTATTATTCAAGAGCAAATAGAATTGAAGTTTATTGAATTTTGCGAAAGGAAATTTCGCGTTTACGTAAGACTTTCATAAAAAGTTGAGTTTAGTTTTGAATGTTTCATTGAGTGAATTTGAATTTAATTGAACGATATTACGTTTTTCTTAGAACGTTCAAGATGGCGTATAATTATCGGTTGCGTTGACTCCGATTCAGATTTTCTGCTCGGCAAAGTCATATGACATTAAAACGCCTTAAGAGTGGTTGATTTTGATTTAGTGGGATAAATATTGGGTGACGTTCTCAAGATGGACGTGGTTATCCATAAGAGTTGGGATAAACGCCGTTTGTCAGTTTGCTAGGGCGGTTAAGCGAGCGGTTGCACGTGATTTCGGAAATGAAACAAAAACATCCACGCGATGGTAAAAGAAACTTTAATAGTGATTTTAACTAATAGAGGTTTTGGATATTGTAAATTAAAATTAAGACTGTATTAAACATTTTAATGCTGCGGTAAATAATCCTGCTATTAACATAACAGTTTACCTAACGTAACAGTTATATTAATGACAGACTTATGTTTGCGTTTTCACTTTTTCATATTTCATAAATTTGTTTCAGCTAAAACCCCAAAAAAGCTAAGCATTTTAATTATGCGTAATAATGATGAAAATTTACAGTTTCATATAACACGGGTACTTGTTTCATATACTACTGTCGGAAATAGGAACTTATATAACGCCCACTACTACAGCAAATAATTCACATTGGATGTTCCAAGTTGACCATACAATAGTAGTTGTACAGTGTGTCCCATTTTTACAGTTTTCCAAAATAGCTCGGCTATGAGTGAAGGTAGAAATATACGGTTTCCGCAATACTGTGCCATTCTTCTTTTGTCAAACAAAAGATTGCGTTTTCTCAATTATTTTTGAGATATGGGACGTCTTTACGTTCAATGTCAGCTTGATATAAGTGACAATATTTTCAGAAGCATATCGTTAATGTGAGATACAAACAAACTGCGCATAAGCTTAATCAACCTTATCCACGGCCTTAAATATCTGAAATTTAAGGATTTCGATGAGGTTTGTCAAGTTGATGCACACTTTGTGTTCCTCTTTGACATCAACGATATGTTATTCTCCACCAACAACTTAATTCACTGATATGCAAATGACATATTACTCTCTTCGTATAAATGGCAAAGCTTTTGAAGATATAAGTTCCTTTAGGTTATATATCTCCATTAGCACAAGCATATCTCATAAATGGTATCTCCGACTGCTAAAAACACTGTTCGCACGACTTGTAAAACTGTTGAAGACAAAGGTTTGTTTAGCTTGACAGGTATCTAATTCAAACAAGATCTATCCCCGTTTGCACTAGCGTGTTTTTATCGTTGGCGTCTTCGCCTGCAAAAAAATAGACTTCCCCTCCCGGGACCCAAAATACTTAAATAATTTAAATTATAATTATAGTGAGATTTAACTCCAAACATCCAGGACAACATACTAGGAGCTTAAAGTTGTTTCTAGGTTATCCCGATTAAGTTAGCTTACTACCTTTTTATCCCGAAACAACAAAATACCACTTTAGACCCCTGCCCCCCAGTATCCAGTACTACTGCAAAATATACAATATTTTTGCTTAAAACTAATTTTTGGAATGACAAAGTAAGAATCAATCGATTCAAAACTAGCCCATAGAACAACTTTGTATTCAGCTGAAAATATAATTACAACCAAAACTCTTTCTTATCTTTACAACTTCTCAGTTTACTTTAAACAAAGATAGCAAAAATTTAGTCTTTAGACCAAACATAATCTCAAAAAATTTAAATTGCGTCACCGCCAATTCGCAAGTAATATAAATGTAAAGATGTATTTAGAATTGAGTGGGAGAAGTTGTCAAACGATTTTTTTAGGCATGACTAAAAACTAACACTATCACTTATTTTTCTGCTTTTACTCTTGATTATCTTGTATTTTTTTTTAAATATAGTGATATCATTACTATTTTTTGAGTTACAAAATGTCATTTTTTAATTATGCAAACCATAAAAAAAAACAAATCAGGTAGATATTTCCTATTTTGCGATTGAGGGATTAAAGCGTTAGAGAGAAGAAGTAAATTTAAATCTGTTTTATTAAACTAATTGTCTATATACATGCGGACTTTTTTAAATTATAAATGGTGGTTGTTACCTTATATGGTCAGGTTCTAATTTATATCTAAAGCTGACTTCGTCTAGCAATCAATTTGTCTAGTTACATAATTTGAAATTAGTGCAATTCTGCATAATGCTCTTTAACTTTTAACATGATAAATCATGGTGTGCGTTTGAAAGATATGGATAAAAAAATTAAATTATTTAATAAATACTGCTAAATGTTGAGATTTCATTTACTATTGTAGTATGATTAAAATCTTAAGATATTTTTCTTTAATCCCACATTATTACCATACATCATGACTGGAAGGAGAACGATGTATTGTGCTTTTCTCGACTTAAAGGGAAATGAGATGAAATGTTTCTGAGCGTTTGTGAAACATGCGTTGAATATACAACAGTAAATAATTAGTTCGACAACTGGTTTTTATTGATATGAGTACGGAATAGGACAAAGCTGGATCAAGTATGTTTAACCTATAAATGGGCAAATACATATGTTAATATTTGCAACAAAAGTGTATGATTCGGAATAATAATATAAGCCTGCTTTAGTATACTAATGAAAAAAGCAGATGTAAGAAGTTTGAATCATTAAAAACTATGAACGAAACACGTTCTTAAAAAATTTGGTCATAAAAAGAACAAGTGTGAACATTAAGTTTTGTAAAACTGTTAATAAAATGTAAAAGACAATAATGAAAGTAATAGAAAAAGTCCATATAAAAAATCGCGTAAATAGGTACGGTGTTATTCGAGAGCACAGATTCATTTGCACACACTCTGTGTAACTTAAGTTACATTTATTCTAAAGTCTTCCTAATAGTACACTTTAATTGGCTTTTGATAGCGGTCTTAAATGCATCAATTTCTCTCAAATCAAATCATTTTCAATAAACTAATAAAGCACTATTGATATGCATACTGCGAATTCAATATTCTACCAAACCACATTAACTCTGTATAGACTTGTTTGAAGTTGACAGTAACATTAATTGAAAATTGTGGCTATGTTACAATGTAACGTGAGAAGTTAATTGTATTCCCATCACATACGTTTTAAAAGATCCATGAAACATACTGAAACCATGTTTTATTTTTTTACCTATTTCAGCGCAATAAAAAATAGATTGTAGGTAACACTAAATAATTAATATTTAAATAAACCTTAGTCCATTTACACACCATTTATTTTAAATTAAAAGTCATTAACAAATCTATAATAATTAAACTCGCTATACCAAAAAAAAATACCTATACTATATAAGAATACAAATACCTACTTCTGACAAAAAAATCGGCTGTGACTTAAATTTGCCACATCAAAACAAGAATTTAAAATATTTAAAGGTAGTTTTCCACCACCCTATTTGGAGACAAAAATTAAACTACTGTATACTGTAAATTGAAAACTCTTTTCTTTTTCAACAAGTCGTAAGGGATATCAAACATAAATACACAGCTAGATCTGCATTCGTTTGGCAGATAATTAAAATACAAAAAAAAATGATAAATTTGTACTTTAATATCATAAGTAAACTCTGTAAAAAACTATATATTCGTATATTTAATAAATCAAAATAATGTTTTGTTTCACTTCAGCATGGATGCAAGAGTAATAGAGCAAACATAAATGTAATTGTTCGTAAAGCTTTACGATAACAAAACGGATTGTTAATAAAAACCTTAAAACCAAATATAGAAATATGACCTATCTTTATGTGGAGTTTATTCAGATTGAACCTGAATGAATAGTTCAATGTAATAACTCAAATTCATGACCTCTGTAAGAATCCGGGTTGATACGTATTTAAATAAGATTATGTTTACATTATAAAAATACCAAAAAAGTGAAGTCTGCGTTTTCATTTTCTAAACATTACATCCATCTTTATTAGTCATTACTAAAATTAGATTTATTCTAATTTTTGCAAAACAATTTTATGCAAATGTCCATTTGAAAACATAATTTGTATCAAAAGGATATGCACACTATATTAGCAACTATTATAATTGAGTGTACACGAAGTTGTTGCATAAATACCAGATTATGTATAATTGGCAAAATGTGTTCGTTGCTTCACGACAAGATAAAATAAAACGTAAAGATAAACAGAATTATTTCTTTACCACAGCGTTAGGTCATGCAGAAAGGTATGGTAACATAAGTATTCTTCAATAACGTACAGTTACAGATATTATAGACCCAAGGTAAGCTTGGTTTAGTTTTACTGCGAATGCAGGCACAGCTAGAACAGCGAGTGCCAACGTATCTTGCGTGAAGATTTAATAATACACAAAAACAAAAGGTATAATTCATTCATTTTACTTAAAATATTCTTAAAAAATGTCACGTTCCAACGATAGAATAGCAGTTTGGTATACAACTGCATACGTAATGGCTTTACTGAAGCTATCTCAATACAGTATCAGTTTTGGAGCTGAGCTTATTATATAAATATACCCTAAATAATGTAAACAAATGTATAAATAACAACCAAAATCCAAAATATTAAGGTAAATAACGACAGCTAAAAATCGGTACGTTACATCGCCTAAGACCGAAGTCATGAATTTTATTTATATACGTTACACAAATATTTTAAATACTCACGGGTTCTAGCCTTTTCCATTTAATAATAACTACTTGCAAAGATTAAGAGAGGTAACGTAGTTTATCATAGTTATATCTCCTCCACGACCTGCCTCAAATATTGTGATTCTGGGAGGAATTGTCGAAATTGGACATACCGTTCACAAGATATTGTCTAAATATGCCAAAATCTCTCCACGCCCTCGTGAACACCCGGATATTTCGAAGGTGCGTATGTATCTCTCTTGTTTACCGCCCGCTCCAGGAGAAAATCGATAACCTACCGTTGACGCTCCCCCGCATTCCACGAGCCGCCGCGGAAATGTGCCTCCACCGGGCGTCGCGAAGTCACGAAAATCATACACTTCGAGACAATATCATGTGCATCATCGAATACAAAAATCAACTCTTGAAAAAGTTAAGTAGAGCTATACCATCGACAAGGCCCGGATGGGCGGCCGCTCCAGACCATTACAGAGAAAGTATACTGTAATTTGCATTCTGTGGCTCCACCTAATAAAATGTACGAAATTAGTTTCTGGAAAATCGGACGAGTTATTTCCCATATGCAGTTACTAATAAGCAATGTGTATAAATTCACATTAAAGCCTACCTAGTTCCTAAAATTACTGAATAAAGAAAAACATCTGACCCTGAAAGTAATTTTCAGATGTTTAAATACTACAGGGTTACATTGATTTTTAGATCGAATTAATTGGCTTTGCAACCTAATAACAATTCCCTTGTCTTCAGGGATAAGATCGTTTTCTTCTATTCTTGATATTTATTTTTGGGAAACTTTTGTAATTCCACTCGAGTGTAAATCTGCTTGAGATCTTTTACAGTAGTGCACCTTCCAATGTAAGAGAGAAAATGAAAAATCCTCCCTCCTAAGTTTCACTATATTGTTTGTATTATGCATTCCAGTAATCTGAAGGATGTGTATGCAGAAACAACTTTAGTGTCTCTTCTTACTGAGAACTTTATTAACTTGTTTTACATTCGAAAGAAAATAAATTCACAAGTGGCTGATGCCACTCTTTCATATAACATCTTGTTGGAGCAAATAAAACGTAGAATTTTGTAATTTTGTAAATTTATTTACATTATTTTGGGCATATTATTAGCATATGGTAGCATTTTTCTTTGAATAATCAAATTTCAGTGTAATATGTAGATATCTTCTTGTTAATTGTATACATCATTTTTGATAGCAATATATATATTTTTATTATGTGTGTTGGTATTTAGGCACATCCATTTTCGTTTTGTGCATAGCACAGTTTTAGAGCTTCCGTTCCGTCGGAATTCCATTGCAATGCACCTCGTGTGTTAGTTTATCCTCCTAAAAAAGGAAATTCCTCCCGTGCGTTAAGAAATTCCTGATCAAGTATGTTAAGAAAACGTCGTGCAGTTTGAAAACTGAATATTTATGTTTATGTTATATAGAGGGCGCAAAACGTTGTTTTGCAGAAGTAATTTGTGTTGAAGTTCGGTGAGTCACGAAACGTTGCCACTCGCTGCTTAGTATGACTGCATTTTGCAGCGAAACCAAACCTGGTTGATTGTACAGTGCATTTACATCTACATTACTGAAAAGTGTTGATATTACCGTATCTTTTTCTTAATGTTATGCTTTACCTTATCGTATCAACTTTATATTACCTTCTATGTTGAATGTAAAAAGTAAGTATATAACCTTTTTAGTGCAAATTAAGTTGGAAAAATTAGATGACCTACTTAACAAACATTTTATATAAAAGCTCACTATAATTTCGTTCAGGAATATTAAGTACAGTATTAATGAATAGAAAACAAATGACTTCATTTATTTAGTGTTTCATAACCTAAATACAGGCGTGCAAGACCTGCACTGTTGTTACTTTGTTGACATCGGTCATAACCTTTAGTTATTACATTGAACTTATTCAGTTTCAATACCAACATTCATTTTGAAATAACTACGCAACGAATCGTTATTTTAGGGACAGTTTACGGTTTGATTAATAATTAGTTTACTATCTAAGTTAAAATACAATTTCATTTTCATTGCTGAAGTTATCCAACAGATATTATTTTGATTTATTGAATATACAAATCAATACAGCTGTTTTGTTATATACTAAATTTACATATGATATTAAGTCCAATTTTCCCGCTGTTTTGTATAGGCAATTCCACAAAAAACCGATGCACGTCATAAATTTATTTAGCTAGTTCCAACAAATTATTCATGCTACTATTTCGTATGTCCCCATGACTCAAAAGGAGATTGAAACAATTTAGAACGTTGGAACTACTTACATAAATTAATGACTTGCAACTGATCTTACATGAAATTTCCTATATTTTAATTATTCAACAAAAATTAAGTGGCGCGGGCATATCTGATTTGTAGCTATGGATATTACCTCTGGATTCCCTTACCACCTGTTCATAAAGAATACAGCTTAATTTATGTCTCCGATGAACTAATCTGTGGTGCAAAATTACCTTTTTATATGTTGATATTACTGTCCCTTAATAATAATACAAATTCTTGTTTTAATATAACAAAATGTAGCCTTTGTTTACTTTTTACAAAATTTTTGTTTGTTTTAAATCAGTTATCCGGTGAAATTTTTTATGTTATATATGAACAGAATTTTAATCGATATTTGCCGTCGTTATTTTACCAACATCTGCCACATTTGAATTAAATTTATAGGGGTAAAATCCAATTAATATTAATTAAAAACTACACGGTATGTTTCTTATTTCACTAAAAAAATAGAATAATACTAATTCTGTATAAAATAGAAATGTTCGATACTGATAGCGACGTAAACGAGGCGTTTCCAAACAAGTAGTGAAAGCTTTGCTTCGCATCGTCCAGCAATTTTTTTCCTCGTCCCAAAAATTCACATTTTAATGAAACAAATAACTATTTCGCGTTTTGTACCAAACTCAAACTCCTTTTGTGCACGATAAATGTCTATGCAAACGGCTTCCGGGAAACCTTGCTCTAATTTGGAAACACAGTACGCTTTTTAAACTCGTTTCTGCCAGTTTGTTATTACGTAAAATTTGTATTGAGGACCTGAAACAGAGTACTTATTACTAGAATTAATTGCCGTAACAATTTTGTTACTATATCAATCTAATCTCCGCATAAGTTTTTATTCTCGGTTTTGATCCGGATATTTGTGTAAATAGTTAATAATTGTAAATTAAATTTTAAAAATAAATCTAAGTGACTGCGAATTTTTTTGTAGTTTTGCGAAGTAAAGGATTTTCAGCTTAAAATAAATTTTTTATTATAAATTTGTTATGAAAAAGTAAACTTTCAAGATTACCATTCATAATCAAAATACTTATCTTTGGGCTACAATTGCGTGTTTTTAACCATATCCTTTCACAACTTTAAATAATAACACTTTGTTTGACAACTCAATTATTTTATTAAAAGTGTTAGCAATTGTTATCGAAACGTTAAAATAAGTAACTACACAATATAACCCTAAAGATAAATATTTTAATTTTAATTACACATTTGTTTATTTTAAATTAAGCACTTTTTCCTTTGCCATGTTCTAATTAAATCAAGCAATTTTCACTCATGTAATCGGAGGACAACCAGTTTGTAGAATTTACTTGTACTCATTTTATAAATGAGCTGAATTCCAAAAAGTGCACAAAAGTTGACTTTATTTAATAGTATGATCAATTTTGTACGTTTTTACTGGACTAATTCGTTCTAGGCGCTGTAACTTAAATGCTCAGGAAAGCGGGTTGTCGGTCTAGGTTCAATGAAAAAAATCGCGCATATTAGTAAGTTCCTGAATAAAAAAGAATTCTAACACTGTTCACTTACCATACTTCAACTCAAACATGGATAATATAGATCAATAGGCGCCACTACAGTGGGGGGAGGGAGTTAAGCAGATGAATTCCGCATGAATGCAGAATACAAAAAGCAGTTTACAGTTTCACTTTTATTTTATAAAATATGAACAAATTCTCCTAAATACGCTTACTAGTTATTAAATTAATTTAGAAAACGTAATGGTTTGAATACATCAGCCTTATAACTTGAAATTTACATTAATTATATATTAAGTCGATTACTTCTCTGCCAACCTACCCACAATATTCAACATATTTAATGAATGTTTTTATTACGACAAAACAACATTTTAAGTCACATTCGTAAATATAAAGGCTTTTAAATACTGTAACGATAACCCTGTTAATAAAAAATCTACGTTTGATTACTTGACTGTCCGCAGTATCTGAATCACTTTAACCCAAATCAGTCATTTCTTCAAGACACACTTATTAGTGCTTGTTGAATTTACGCTAAAATATTAATGTAAAAAATAAAGGTGGCAACAATATTTTTAGTTTAGTTTTAGAGTAATGGGTTTTTTTTTTGTATGTGTAAAAGAAAGTGTTTAAATATAAAATTTTGTTTAAAGCATTGAGATTTATTTATTGTAAATTGTTAAATGGAGTGTTCGATATTATTATAAAATATATAAGAAAACTCAAAAGGTTATGAACGCAGACAGTGGATGGATTAGATAAATAAGGAAAAGTAAGGTTACTCAGAAAATATGACGCATGGTAATACAGTAAAGCAGTTTTTAATTGAACCATTAGACGGTGAAAATTACTATAATTGGAAATTTAGGATGGAACTAATTTTAATGGAAAATGGGGTTGATCAACTAGTAAAGATTTAGATGTTGAAGAAAATAAACGGAAAGAAATAAAAAATAATAACAAAGTTATGTCACTCATTGTGCAGTGTGTAAAGGACAATCAACTAGAGAGTCTAAGAGAAAAGAAAACTGCATTTGAAATGTGGACGACTTTAGAGCAGAAATATGAGAAGAAAGGATTACCGGGTAAAATGTATTTAAGGAAAACGTTATTGTCAATGGACATGGAAGAGGGTGGACCAATGCAGAATTTTCTAAATAAGTTTGAAGAAGTTTTAAGAAAGTTATAATCCGAGATATATGTGAACTAAACAGATTTTAATAATAGTACTAAACAACAAAATTGTTTCAGGTGTGGAAAACAAGGGCATTTTAAGAGAGATTGTCAAGTAAGAATAAACAATCGGAACAATTCATACAGGGGATATCATTCAGGAAATGTTCATCGTGCTAGAGGACGTTCATATAACATTGACAAAAGAAGTTTATATGACAGCAGTGGTAGAGGGTTTCAAAGAGGACGTAGTTCTTTCAAGAGATTTCGGACAGAGTTTATTCAGAGGTCAGTACGAACCGCAATGCACAACAGGCAGATCCAATTACGGAAAACAAGAAGAATCGAGCCAGATTAGTGATAACCAATAATCAATTAGTTTCATGACTGAAGTAGGTGATACAAATGAAAGTGTACATGACAAAAATATTAACTTTTGTATTGATTCAGGGTGAACTGATCACCTAGTTAATGATAAGAAAGTGTTTTCCGATTTAGTTATGTTAAATGATCGAATAAAAATTCCGGTGGCTAAGAATCAGAATTATTTGTATGCGGTTGGTGTGGGAAATATAAATGTGTATAGTTATGTAAATGATAGGAAAATAAGTTGTACTATAAAAAATGTATTTTTCGTACCGAATCTTAGAAAGAATTTGCTGTCAGTTAAAAACGTGGCACAAAAGGTTTGTGCATATAAACTATATTTCACTAGAGAAAATTGTTAAAAATAAATTGGTAGAAGGTATTCCAGAAAATGTAAAAATAGGGCAAGTTGATTTTTGCGAACCCTGTACCATGGGGAAATTAACACATCTACCTTTTGGAAACAGAACAAAAAGTAGGAGAATATTGGGAGATTGAGCACACAGATATTTGTGGTCCAATTACGCCAGTTACATATAATGAGTACAAGTATTTTATCACATGCATTGATGATTTTTCTAATTTTACTGCAATATATCTATTAAAAAATAAAAGTGACGCTTTTGAGAAATTCCAAGAATACTACCAAATGGGAAAATCAATGTTCACAAATTCAATCACAAAATTATGGTGTGACAATGGGGCGAATTTGCGTCTTATAAATTTAGGGAATTTTGCAAGCTTAATGGTGCTGTACTAGATTATACTGTTTCATACAACCCTCAACAGAATGGCAAGGCCGAGAGAAAAAATAGATCATTGGTAGAAAGGGCTAGAACAATTATAAACGAGTCCGAAGCACCCAAAGTATTTATGGGGTGAAGAAATCATGTGTGAATTACATTATAAATCGTGTGCCAACAAAAAGTTTAAATGGAATCACTGCAGCAGAATTATGGTTGGGAAAGAAACCAAATGTGGCAAATTTACGAATATTTGGTACCAGGGCATATTCTTACATACAAAAGGAAAGAAGAGATAAATTTGATTCTAAAGCTGAAAAATGCATCATGGTAGGATACACATCTACAGGGACAGATTATGGAATCTACATAGAAACTTGTTAGTGATTGCTAGAAACGTTAAATTTAATGAAAATAATTTTGGTTATAAAAGCAACATAATTGAGATTCAAGAAGAAGAAGCAGAAATGATAGTCAGGGACTTCAAGATGAGGAAGAACGCATAGTGTTAGATAACATGAATCGTGGTATGTCTGTCGCAACAAATCTTAAATAAGCGTCAGATTAAGACTCCTAGTAGGTATGACGATTATGAGTTATACAGGGTGATTCATTAGTGCGATAAAGTTCAGTATCTTCTATGTCCTTCAAAGTATCAAAGCAAACGTTACGGGAGATTATAGCCATCATTAAGCTTCATATTTTAAAATTAGTTACAATGTTACAGGGTGTTCCATAACGCCGTGCCACACCAAAGTTAAATTTTTTTAAACGAAACAACCTATATTTTAATTTAAATTTGAAATCCGCTTCACTTCCTCATTACAAAAATATATACTTATAATATGTTATACAGGGTATTTAAAAAGTTATAACCACTTTTCCATGAAAATCGTAACTAGTTCACCACCCTGTATAATTTCAAAGGGCTACAAGAACAATGATCTGTTGCAGCCGTATCTTTTTAATAATTGTCAAATTTTATAAAAATTATTGAGTTTGTGAATATTCGTTAAATTGATTACAGGGTGAGTCAAAACATCAATTCATTATTTTCTCAGTTTTTTCAAATGGATCAACCTGTATTTTATATCACTATCGAAAAGTGCTATTGTTTTACTTATATTTTTGTTAAGCATTCCCTATGCCCAAAATTATTAGTTTTTGAGATATTTTCATTTTTATATGCAAAGTATTAATTATGTGTCTAAATGTTTGCCAATTATGAGTTGGCCATGATTTATTTGTCAAAAACTGACAGTTTACCATTATTGTCAGTTAATTGATTGTTGTGGTAAATTTGTTTATAATTTTAAAAAATCTAAAATCGGGCAAAAATGAATTTTACTCGTGATGAAATGCTAGATATGATATGGGTTGGGAGAATGCAATAAAATGCATTGCTTTCAAAAAGAGTTTATTTTGAACGTTTTCCTGAGAAGCGACAACCTACAAAATCAAGTTTAGAAAGATTGATGGATCGGTTTAACCGAACTGGTTCAGTTAACTATGAAAAGCATGAACGAACAAATACTACTGTGACAGAGGAAAACGAAATGAATGTGTTGTTGGCAGTTACAGAAAACCCACATACAAGTATAAGGAGTATTTCTAAAGAACAACAACTTAGTTACTATTGTGTGCAAACAATTCTGTGTAAAAACAAAATGCACCCTTATCACATTCAATTGTATCAGGAATTAACAGATAATGATTTTGAGTAGAGATTAGCATTTTGTGAATGGGCCCTGCAAAAGGTTAATCAACAGAGAGACTTTTTTGACTATGTATTGTTTGGAGATGAAGCTACATTTCATCGAAATGGTTGTGTTAACAGGCACAACTTTCACTATTATTCCACAAGTAATCCATACCACATAATTACACATAGTCAAACCAGATCGTCATTAAATGTTTGGGGAGGTATTGTTGGTAACTATGTCGTAGGGCCATATTTTTTTGAAGATCATTTAAATGCTGAGATGTATTTAGATTTTTTAGTAAATCACTTACCTGTATTACTGGAAGAGGTTCCACTTCGTATCCGCCAGCAAATGTGGTTTTTACATGACGGTTCTCCTGTACACCATAATCTTTTAATTCAAGGTGAACTTGATCATCGGTATCCTGGAAAATGGATCGGAAGAGGTGGACCAGTGCTATGGCCACCCAGGTCACCAGAATTCAATAAAATGGACTCTTTTTTTGGGGTTACATTAAGAATGAAGTTTATAAAACACCTCCGACAACAAGAGATAACATGAAGGAAAGAATAACAAATTAATTTCAAAATATCAGTGTACAAATGCTTAGTAATGTTAGTAACTCTTTCAATTACCGTTTTCAGGCATGCACAGATGTCTTGGGAGGTCATTTTGAACATCTTTTGTAATTAACTTTTATTGTAGTTTAGGAAATTAGTATTGGTTTTATTTGTTCGTAATTGTAATTTTTTGTAAAATTTGTTTGTAGTATACTTGTTTTTATTCCTGTATGCGTTATTTGACCACTATATTCACAGACAATAATAGTAAACTGTCAGTTTTTGACAAATAAATCATGGCCAACTCATAATTGGCAAACATTTAGACACATAATTAATACTTTGCATATAAAAATGAAAATATCTCAAAAACGAATAATTTTGGGCATAGGGAATGCTTAACAAAAATATAAGTAAAATAATAGTACTTTCCGATAGTGATATAAAATACAGGTTGATCCATTTAAAAAAACTGAGAAAATAATGAATTGATGTTTTGACTCACCCTGTAATCAATTTAACTCAATAATTTTTATAAAATTTGACAATTATTAAAAAGCTACGGCTGCAACAGATCATTGTTCTTGTAGCCCTTTGAAATTATACAGGGCGGGGAACTTGTTATGATTTTCATGGAAAAGTGGTTATAACTTTTTAAATACCCTGTATAACATATTACAAGTATATATTTTTGTAATGAGGAAGTGAAGCGGATTTCAAATTTAAATTAAAATATAGGGTGTTTCGTTTAAAAAAATTTAACTTTGGTGTGACACGGCGTTATGGAACACCCTGTAACATTGTAACTAATTTTAAAATATGAAGCTTAATGATGGCTATAATCTCCCGTAACGTTTGCTAGAAAATACTGAACTTTATCGCACTAATCAATCACCCTGTATATGGCATTCGATGCGATGAATTTTGTAAATGATGTACCAAGTTCCTTTGAAAAGTTACAGTCAAGACCAGACACAATTTAGTGGGAAGAGAATTTAATGCAAAACACAAGAATAATACGTGGGAAATAAGTGATATACCAGAAGATTTAAATGTACTAGACACAAAGTGGGTGTTTACTTTTCAAGGTTTAGAAGAATCTGAGGATGATAAATACAAAGCGAGATTAGTAGTACGTGGGGTTGCACAAGAGAGAAGTGTAAACGTTGAATATACTTAATCCCCTATCGCTTAGATGACGACGATTCGGACACTATTGAGTATAGGCACACAATACTCATATTACTTCAGACAACTTGATCTTAAAACTGCGTTTTTAAATGGGCAACTAAGTGAAAGTGTGTATATTTATCCACCAAAGGGATACAAAGTTGAGAATGGGAAGGTTTTAAAATTACAGAGATCCTTATATGGGTTAAGGGAATCATCAAAGTGTTGGAACAATGAAGTAAATAAAGTCTTAACCAAATTTGGGTTTAGAAGGTCTGACAATCATTATTGTCTGTATATCATAGATGGTGGGAAGACAAATAGTGTTTACTTGATAATATACGTTGATGATTTAATACTTGCTGGCAGACATTCAAAGGATAAATTTTATTATAAACAAATTAATGTCAAAATTTGAAATAAAAGATTAAGGGAAATTTTCAATATTTTTTAGGTGTAGAAATTAATTATAAGAAGTCAAGTCGGTTATATTAAGAGAATATTAACTAAATTTAAAATGTTAGATTGTAAAGGTGTAAATTTACCAATAGATCCTAAGCTACAATTATATAGTAATCATGCAATTACTGGAAAACCTGTAAGACAATTAATAGGATGTCTTATGTATATAATGATAGGTAGTCGACCCGATATTTGTTTTGCTATAAATTACTTCAGTAGATATTAGGATAAATCAACCAGTGAATTGTGGGTTAAGCTGAAACAAATCCTTAGATACTTACGTAGTACAATTACGATTGGATTAGAACTTGTAAGGCAAGATGAGCCAAAATTAATTTGTTTTGTAGATGCTAATTGGGCAAATAGTGTAGATGATAGAAAATCAATTAGTGGGGTTTTGTTTAAGGTTTTTGATAATACTATTGCTTGGTCAACAAGAAAACAAAATTGTATAGCTTTATCAACCACAGAAGCCGAATTAGTAGCCTTATGCAGTGCAGTTCGTGAAGGCCTCTGGTTGAAAAAGTTATTACTTGACTTGAATGTAAATGTTGATAAGATTACTTATTTTGAAGACAACCAGGGATGTATAGCATTAGTTAAAACTCCATGTAACTACAAAATGGTTAAACATATTGACCTAAAATATAAATTTATCTGTGACAATTTGGAAAAGAAGTATATTGAATTACAGTACATTGAAGTACAGGGTGTGGAGAGAAGAGTTTTGATTAAAAGTAATGGCGGATACAGTTGTGTTAAAAATCTGAAATTACGAAGCTGTAGGTTTTGGATGACGCTGAGTTCAAATATAATATTATCCTGAATGTGACACTTCCGGTTATACCGGAAGTAGACGTCAACTTTGTTATTTGGAATGGAAATGGAACCTAATATTTTTATTTTATTTTCGAATTTTACATGTGAATTCTAGATAAATTTTGTGCACAATGTCCTATACCAAAAATGAAGTATTTTCGAGATATTCCGATTTTTTTAAAAATTTTGAAAAAATCCTAGTCTACATTGAATAACGATATCTCCATTAATAACGAAGCTAGTGACGTGAAATTGTAACCAATAAATAACAAGCGCTTGCCCGCTAATTCCATATATCCATCTCATTGATATTTCATACAGGGTGTTTTAAACTTAGCCCCCAACATGCACAATTTAAATCATTTATAAGTTGCTTACTTTAAATAGAACACCCTGTATTTTATTACATTTTCCGCTGTATTTTTTTAAGCCAATTCGTTTGGTATCAGCATTCCCTATACCTAAATCCAACCACTTTTGAGATATTTCATTATCTTAGTTAAAACATAACAACACTTAATTATTTCAACATTAGTAAAGGGTATGCCATGATTTCCATTATTTAAGGTGATATTTTGTTATTTTTTCATAAGTTATTAATTCTGAAAAGTAACCAATAGCCTGAAAGGATTATTAATTATAGATATCATTAAAAACGTTGACTAGGTATTTTGCAAACCATTTTCATATCATTTGGTACAACACTTACAATTAAGTGAATACTGATACCAGACGAATTGGCTTAAAAAAATACAGCGGAAAATGTAATAAACTACAGGGTATTCTATTTAAAGTAAACAACTTATAAATGATTTAAATTGTGCATATTGGCGACTAAAACATCCTGTATGAAATATCAATGAGACGGATATATGGAGTTAACGGGCAAGCGCTTGTTGTTTATTGGTTACAATTTCACGTCACTAGCTTCGTTATTAATGGATATATCGTTATTCAATGTGGACTAGGGTTTTTTCAAAATTTAAAAAAAAAATCGAAATATCTCGAAAATACTTCATTTTTGGTGTAGGACATTGTGCACAAATTTTATCTAGAATTTCATGTAGAATTCGAAAATAAATTAAAAAATATTAGGTTCCATTTAAAATAACAAAGTTGACGTCTACTTCCGGTATAACCGGAAGTGCCACATTCAGGACAAGAAAATTGACCATTGTTGCCAAGTTTCCGATTTATTTGAGAAAAACTGAAAATCGTTAAAATGTTCAATTAACGTTGGCTCGCTGGTTATTAAAAATATAGTAACATCTTAAAGAGGTTTTTAATAGATAATTTTAAGATTAATTAGATGCAACTCAACTCAAAAAAATTTCAATCACCGTTTTTTGAGCTACAACCTTAACTTACCTTTTTTTAAATATCAACCATAAGCGAAAGTCAGCTTATTAAATTCCTTATTCCTTTCCGATTCCAACGATATAAAGTTTTGTATATCTAATTTTAAAAATAATCCGCAAAACTTCAAAAATTAAAAAAAAACATTTAATTAATTACATCGTTATGGCTACGATAACAGTTGAAAATCCTTAAAAATAAAACAAGATCGAAGGAAAAAATTCTAATTTGAAAGTAATTCTACAATTATTAATGTTTAATTTTAACACAATTCAAGGTCAAAACAAAGTTTCAATGACCGCCGTTACTTTGACCCAAAATTGACAACGTTTAATAATGTTGTTTTCAACTTTTCGTAACGTGGCTTTTCTTACAGAATTAATAGCAATAGAAATCTATTCTTTTTAATTATTTATATAAGTTGGTTTTTCTTTGTACACCTTGTCTTTTATTGTTCCCCATAAAAAGAAATCTAACGGAGTAAGATCTGGTGATCTCGGGGGCCAAAAAATTGTCCCACGTGTTGCAATTGTATTTGGAAATCTTTCATTCAAGTAATTCATAACTCTAACCGAGTTATGTGCTGGAGCTCCATCTTGCTGAAAATATTGCAGATTGCGAATTGTATTTAAAGGTAGATTGTCCAGCATTTCTTCCAAATCGGCAATTAAAAATATGTCGTAGACTTCTGTGTTCAAATTTTCGTTGTAGAAATAAGCTCCCAAGATTTTTGAACTCAGCATCATCCTAAACCTACAGCTTCGTAATTTCAGATTTTTAACATAACTGTATCCGCCATTACTTTTAATCAAAACTCTTCGCGCCACACCCTGTATATAATCAAAGTTGCAACAAGCAGACATTTTAACAAAGGGATTACAATATCCTTCTTTTGCGGCATTAAAGCATGATATAGGCGTAAGGGATTTTAGCGAGGGTGGCTGTTGAATTTACGCTAAAATATTAATGTAAAAAATAAAGGTGGCAACAATGTTTTTAGTTTAGTTTAGAGTAATGGTTTTTATTGCGTTTAAATATAAAATTTTGTTTAAGGTATTGAGATTTATTTATTGTAAATTGTTAAATGGAGTAATTAAAAATTATTATTAATTTTATTAAATACATAAATAAAAAGTTTACCTCGAGTAATTTAATGTTAAATGGAGTGTTGAATATTATAAAATATATAAGAAAACTCAAAAGTACTTACATCACAGTTCAAAATGGCACCATTTTCTAATTCAGTTTTGGCTATTACCCCTACATACAATTGAATGATTACTTTCTGATCTTTTTCGTCAGAAAATTTCATTTTACTTTGATACCACCAACTTTAAAGCATAAAAAAGACTTGCTAAAACTATTACATCATAAATCAGCGTTTCAAAAAAAAATTGTACAGGGTAAGTAAATCCCAAGAAACCGTTTTTTAATGAAGAAAACCTTTAAAATAATATTTATTAAACTGTATTAAGTTTATACATGTATACAAATTATGTAATTTAGAAACTACTAAAACACGTAACATAAAATGACAAAACCAATCCATTATGACCATAAAATACAGCATAAAACAAAATGAGACTGAACTATCTGAAAAAGTAATTTTCAAATAAAAATAAAGCTGTAATTTCCATAAAGAATTCTATGTATTGTTTTTCTAATGTTATTAACCTATAGTATGGAAAAGTATATACAAAACAAGCTTGCGTGACTGAAGATATAGACTTTGAAAAGGGAATAATTCTAATCATTCACGACCAGTCAAATACATATTCATTGATTCACTTCGTTTAATGACATAGCACAAAATCTTATCTTGAAATACTTGAACAAAATTGATAGCACGTTAAATAAAATGTTTGCAGGAACTGGTGAGATTTCGGATGTTAACAATTATAACCCGATTAACGTAATGAGCAGATAAAAGTGTGTACTTACTAAACAGAGCAGTGGCTCCAAACGTAGACAATGAAGGCCACCATTTTGAAAGTGCCATTACGTAATATTACACTATCGAAAATTTCTAAAAATTACGACTGACAAATTTCACTATAATTTATTTTTTAGCAAATAAGTAGATCGTAATTTTTTGAAAGATTTGTAAAATACTGGCTAAAGGCGTGCAACTACTGATAATGAAATACCTACTAATCGATACACTTTACTATCTTACTGATAATATCTAAGTAACTACATTCATACGATCCTATTCTTTTGTTTTGACGTTTGAAATATTTTATTTAAAAATGGAAATATAATATTCACTAACCTCTAGATTGGAAATTTTCAGCCATGTTTGATACCCAATGCAAAAACGCAACTAAACTATTTTTATTAATATCTAAACCCTCATTGTGATAAGATAAAAATATAAGTAAATAGCGTATAATTAAATAACATCCTTGCAGCACAAACTTGAGTCTAAAAATTGTAATGTAAACTGCCGAAAACCCTATTCCAGGAATAGCAAATAGCATCTCATCGAAGTGCTAAAATTAAAGGAAATTGAAATAAATTTTTTTCAAGTGCCAGTGCCTATAATTCACTACGCATGTTTCTAAAGGAATAAAGATAAACAAAACAGAACATTTCTGTACCGGTCTGTACAGAAACAATAACAGACGGTGTTGCAAGATGTACTAAATCTTACTCCGTACAGAAAAGGTAAACACACTGGTAAGTACACATTTATTTGTTATTTATTTTTATTGATATGTTTAATTTTTTGGAGTGCCAGGGACATTTACTTAAGTGCCAAGTTTGGCACGTATGCCGTGTATGTTCCATTCCTGCCCTATTCTGTAAGTCAAAGATGATCAAAGTACTAAAAGATACCTGCAAAAGGCAATTTTTTTATTACAGCACTTGTGTAAATAAATGCGGTCATATACAGTAACAAAATTATCATTCATCCAAAGTTGGCTGATTATAAATCATGATAACTACCAATGCTTTCATATGGTTATATGGGAAAAGGTAAGAATGAGAGAGCAAACGATTCATATTGATTAATACGGACCGTATATTTAAGCACAAAACATTTAAAAATAAGCGCTTAAAACACAACCATTGTCAAAAAAAAAATATCTATTTTAATTTAAAAAAAGCACAAAAATAAGTATGAACAAAATAATGAAAAAACACTACTTTAATAAAAAATCATATTTTATACCGGCCCGTTCACACATTACGGTTTTTTTCCGTATTGATAATTTTTCCGAATCGGTACTGACCAATGCAATGCGTTCACACCTGTATATGGCTGTTTGCATCTGGTATACCCACTAGTTCTTAACAAAAGATGGACGTGAATACACTAATGATTTTGTACTGGTATAATCGCCGTCGCCATCGTAAATGAAACAACAGAAAATATTGGTTACATTGTGAAGCAGCGATTTAATTTGGGATCCTACCGTACACTTATGGGTCAGTTGAGGAGTGACCAGTCAAAATTTTTAAACTATTTTCGCATGTCGATATCTACTTTTGATGATCTTTTAAGAAGAGTGGAAGTGGATTTGACAAGACAAAATACGATTATGAGGGAAAGCATCAGCCCTGAAGAAAAATTGGCGACATACATAAGGTAAGTGAACGTATTTATATAATTTTCAGTAAATTATTAATTAAAAGATTTTATTTATGTCATATAGATGTTTCAAAACGTAACATTTAAAATATGAAATGGTCACAAAACAATAAATTTTTCTGTTTCTGAGTTTTAACATTATTAAAATCAGAAGTTGGATAAATCCGGTAAACCAGAATCTTGGCTTTCAGTGGATAGTGGTGGTGATTGTGAAACTTCTGGCAGGGAACCAGGAGTGTGTAATGGAGTAGAATAGCCGTGATATTGCGTTTAAGCTGCGTATGTTTGTGGTTGACTGCAATAGCCGAGATTGTGGTTCAGAATAATTACTAGGATTTGATTGGATATAATCAGATGTTTGTGGTTGCGGTTGACCGGAACGCCATTCGTTGTAATTCATTTGTGATGGTCTGCTATGGAATGAATTTTCTTTCTGTCTTTTAAGTTTTTGTATCAAATGTAAAACATCGGATTGAAATTCTAAAGTTTGATCATCATCAAATGAAGAGAGGGAAGGTAGCAGACTTTAAAAAAAACAGGGACTGCTGGTCGATAGATGACATCATTTTTGCATCCACCTCATTTATAGTTCTTTTCCTTCCTTTATCAGAAGATCTCTGTTTTTGTACCGTATCTTTGGAGCTTCCATCATTGTGTAGAATCCTAGTTTCCGTTTCGTCAGTTCCTGTTTCCTCGTCATTACTTCCTTCTAATCTGTTTTCATTGGTGCTTTCGTGCGCAACCATTGTATCATTCTTTAACGACATTTGTACATGATATACATACAGTCTTGAAGGTTTGGCCGAGTAACCAGATTTCTTAATGCATCTCATCCAAGTATCTCTGGTCTGCGTCCATTTCTTTACAAGCAACTTACCTGTAACAAATAAATGCATTTTAATTATAAGTACTGTAATTTATTTATTTATTTCTGATATACGACATATGGGTGTTCATTCAAAGATCTTCATTACTCCTATCGAGTGGGTATCTCGACAATAAGTTGTATTATTAAAGAAACAACACCTCTGAATGAGAAGAAATCGCGCTCGGATTTGAAACAAAAGCTAATTTTCCCCACTGTCTTGGCGCAGTGGGCGGAAACCACATAAGAATTAAAAACCACCACTTAATGGTTCGATGTATTTTAATTATAAATACTTTTTTCTATTGTTTTACTGAAAGTTGTAGATTCAGATTATCGCTTTGTGTATGTGAGTGTAGGTTCCCATGGGAAAGGCTGTGAATCTTCAATATTTAAAGAATAGACATTCTGGAGAAAGTTGACAGAAGGTAGTTTGCGAATACCGAAACCAATCGCTTTAAATGCAGACTTGGAATCATGTGTTCCGTATGTGCTTGTTGGCGACGATGGTTTTGGGTTACATGAAAGTAGTACCCCGGCACTTGTCGCCGCCATCTTGGATTTTGACGTCACAAGCCCGCCCACGTGGGGGGCCGGTTTTTCCACCCTTATTTTTACACGCTTACGTGTGAGGCCGGATTTTCCACCCCTATTTTGCATATCCACGTGTGAGACAGGATTTTCCACCCTTATTTTTACTCGCTTACTTGTGAGACCGGGTTTTCACCCTATTTTTATATATCCTCGTGTGAGACCGTATTTTCAACCCTAATTTTACACGTTACGTGTGAGGCGGATTTTCCACCCTTATTTTTACTCGCTTACGTGTGAGACCGTATTTTCAACCCTTTTTCAACCCTAATTATTTTCGCTTTTGATTCGTCCACGTGTAGGACGCGTTTTTCAACCCTTTGCATTCTTAATTAAGGCCTTTTTGTATTTATCAGATCCGTGTGGGGATATATTTTTCAACCCTTGATGAAATTTTTAACTGTTTTGTCTGTATTAAGGGCCTTTTGACAGCAATTTTGTGTTCACTAGCGTGAGCGACGTACATTTCAACCCTGACAGTATTTTCAACCTTTTGTTTGTATTAAGAGCCTTTTTAGCTAAAGGATAGGCAAATGGATGTGCACGTAGGATCGTATTTTTTACCTATTTTTCTTAATAAACGGTAGAATATTTTTGGTATTAAAAGCTAATCGGTAAAGGTAACGTATACGTTTGATTTTAAATACACTATCATTCTATAACGATAAACAGTTAATGGCATTGCATAATTAATTACTTGTTGTCATACAATGAATGTACGGTTTAGCGACTTTAATATGAATTGAATTTTATCAAATGATTGCATAATTGTTATTATTAATCAAAGATTTCTTTTAAACCCCATCTACAGATTGTGATCCTCTACCTGGTTTAAAAATTCACTTGAATATATTTTAAAATGAAATTACTAAAATAAAACGTGTAATTAACTAATATTAACCTGCTACAGCAATAGTAATCACTGAAAATTAAGGAATGTCGCATTTATTTACCTTTAATACGTATCATTTATATGCAATATATTCTATTTTAAATATGAGTCACAATGTCGCAATGCTTTATTTTAATTAGGTCATAATTAAATCTAGTTGTCGCTCAATCACTACAAATTAATCTCATCTACAACAAGAAACTTAATATCAATAATGTTAACAAAGTATTTTTATAATGCCATTTCTTGCATAGTTTAATGTCCATGTATGGTCATATTTTAGTCTTGGAGATCGGATTTGTCACAAAATACAAGCACAGGAACAATTACAAGCACAAGCGCAATATTGCATATACAAACACACAAACACGAAAACGAAAATTCGCAAACTTTACGAAAATTAACAAACTCACAAACACAAAAACGAAAACGAAAACGCAAACACGAAATAACAAACACACAAACGCGCAGAGTACGAAAACGCAAATGAAAAATCGTAAACACAAAATTCTCAACACGAAAACCGCAAACATACAAACGCACAAACACGAAAAACGAAACACAAAAACGAAAAACACTAAAGCTGTGAATGAATTAAGACTGTTTAGTCTATAAACAAAATGATTCTCTCTGTCGTCTCTGTCTCTGTCTCTCTCTGTCTCTGTCTCTGTCTTTGTCTCTGTCTCTGTCTCTGCCCTGTCTCTGTCTCTGTCTCTGTCCTGTGTTATCTGTCTGTCTCTGTCTCAGTCTCAGTCTCAGTCTCTGTAGTCTCTGTCTCTGTCTCTGCCTCTGTCTCTGTCTCTGTCTCTGTCTCTGCCCTGTCTGTCTGTCTCTGTCTCTGTCTCTGTCTTAATCGCATACGGTCGAGGTGCGTGTCTGGGTAGTTGATTACATACAAGTCGAAAACACATTCTTCTTGTGGCTGGGGATCGATTTCAAGCATCTCAACACTTGTGCGCATACATCTTTCTTCAATTTTTATCTGCACTCTGTTTTGAGGCTGTAGTACGTTTTAATACATAAACAGAATCTTCAATACTGTGATACGTAGCAGCAAAACACATTAGCTAGTTAGTTTCACCTTATATTACTTTACATGCAAGTCTGATCTAATCATAAAATACATCTGTTAAAAATTTAATTAAACATAACCCACGGCCTGATGGCAAGCAAGCAACGCTTCCAATTATAGCTTAGACAACACAATAGTACAACCAAATACAATCGATAGCATGCTTTAGTACGAGATCAAACGAAAAACGCGCATGCACGCACGCACGCACACGTACGCACGCACGAACATTACACGCATATATTCGCACATAATACGTATCGCACGCAATATAAAAAAAGCAAGATTAAATATATTATTAATATGTACGTATTATAATATTTATGAAACAAAAAATAAATTAATATTAATTTAATAATAAAAATTGTATAATTAAATTTTAATGTAGGTAAAAAAAAAAATAAAATTTATATTAAAATTTATTATATTAATTATTAAAATTATATTATATTAAAAACAATTATTTTAACATTATTCTTGGTATTTACATACATATTATAAATTATATATTTTGAATAATATGTATAAATTATTTAAATTTTAAATAATATATAAATATTTTTATTATGTTTAAACATAATATTTATAAAAGTATTATATTTAATATTATTTTATATGTTTACATTAATATTAAAAAAAAAGAAAAAAAATGTTATTGTAAATTAAACATAAAAATATAATATATATATATTATTATTATATTATATTAATATAAATATATAAGAAAAAAAAAATAAAAAATATAACAAAATTTTATGTAGAGATGAGAAAAAAAAAAAAAAATGAAACAGAAAAATTGAAATTAAAATAAAATTTAGTAAACATTATACATAAAAAAAAATAATAAAATAAAATTATTACATTTTATAGACAATTTATTATATTGTTATTAAACACAAAAAATGGTTAAAACACACAACAAAAAAACAAAAACATTGTATAACACATAAAAAAAAAGAAAAATTTTAATTTATATATTAATATTACTTTAAATTATTAATTATAAAAATTATTATATAATAAAAAAAAATTACTTAGCTTATTATTATTATTTATTAAAAATTAAAAAAATTATTGTATGAAAATTAAAAATTATTGAAAATATTAAAAAAGAACAAAAAAAAAAAAAATTAGAGAAAAATTATCTTTATTAGATTGTTATAATAAAAAACAAAAACAAAAAAAAAAAAAGACACAAAAAAATAACAAAAATCCTTCATTAATGTTTATTAAAAAAAAAAAAAAAGAAATTATATTAAACAAAGTTGTTATTTATGTATTATAAAATAAATTAAAAAACAAATAAAAAATGATTATATAAATTATTTAACACAAAAAACGTAACAAAAAAAAAAAAAAACAACACACAATAAAAAACAAAAATACATAAAAAAACATTAAAATAAAAAAACATTGATAAAAACACAAAGTAACAATTAGTATTATTATAAAATAGAAATACACAACAAAAACCGTCTTTAGGTCTAATGGTATACTGACACACATATTATTTGACAACACAGTATACACACAACACACAAAAAAATTATATTGATAATTACACAAAAAAACACATTGTATCTCTATACATGTTTATGTATATACACAAAATTAATTAAAAAAAATTTCTATTATTAAACACTTATTTGTTAATTTATTAGATTATTATTTTTGTCACATTACGTCATTAATATACACGCACACAACACACACATTATTACACAAACAACACACATTCAACACATTACACACACACACACACACGATTAGCACACACATACAATAGTTGCAAAACAATTACACACACACACACACACACACACAGACACACACACACACACACACACACACACACACACACACACAACACACGAGAGAGAGCGAAAACACGCTAAAGCGAAAAACTTGTAAACTTGCAAACATGAATCAAGACGGTGGAGCACCGCTAGAAAAAACAGATTAACAAAA
>JARFJB010002196.1:0-137500 GCA_036346205.1 Vesta saturnalis | reverse complement strand
CTTGTATGCTTAATCAACTACCCAGACACGCACCTCGACCGTATGCGATTAAGAGACAGAGACAGAGACAGAGACGGAGACGGAGACTGAGACAGAGACAGAGACAGAGACAGAGACAGAGACAGACAGAAACAGAGACAGAGGCAGAGACAGAGACTGAGACAGAGACTGAGAGACTGAGACAGAGACAGACACAGACACAGAGACAGAGACAGAGACAGAGACATACACAGAGACAGACAGAGACAGAGACAGAGACAGAGACAGAGACAGAGACAGAGACAGAGACAGAGACAGAGACAGAGACAGAGAGAGACAGAGACAGAGGTAGGGACAGAGACAGAGACAGAGAGAATCATTTGTTTATAGACTAAATCCCAGTCTTAATTCATTGGCAGCTTTGCGTGTTTTTCGTTTTGTGTGTTTTCGTTTTTCGTATTTGCGTTTGTATGTTTGCGGTTTTCGTGCTTGAGAATTTTGTTTACGATTTTTCGTGTTTGCGTTTTTCGTACATTTTGTGTGTTTGTTATTTTTCGTGTTTGCGAATTTTCGTTTTCGTTTTTTGTTTTGTGGAGTTTGTGTGTTTAATAAATTTTCGTGTTTGCAATTTTCGTTTTTCGTGTTTGCATTTTTCGTTTTTCGTGTTTTGTGTGTTTGTATGTACCTGTGCTTGCGCTTGTGCTTGTAATGTAATTGTTTGTATTTTGTGACAAAATGATCTCCAAGACTAAAATATGACCACATGGACATTAAACTATGCGAGAAATGGCATTATAAAAATACTTTGTTATACATTATTGATATTAAGTTTCTTGTTGTAGATGAGATTAATTTGGTAGTGACCTTGAGCGACAACTAGATTTAATTATGACCTAAAGCAAAAGGATTGCGATACATTGTGACTCATATTTAAAACCAGAATATATTGTAAAATGATACGTATTAAAAGGTAAATAAATAAAAGCGACATTCCTTAATTTTCAGTGATTACTATTGCAAGCAGGTTAATCAATTAGTTAATTACACATTTTATTTTTAGCAATTTCATTTTAAAATATATTCAAATGAATTTTAACCAGGTAGAGGATCACAATCTGTAGATGGGTTTAAAAGAAACCTAATAATGATTTTAATAATAACAACAATTATAATCTCATTTGATAAAATTCAATTCATATTAAATAGTCGCTAAACCGTACATTCACATTGTATGACAACAACAGGGTAATTAGCTGATTATGCAATGCCATTAACTGTTTATTATCGTTATAGAATTTAATAGTGTATTTAAAATCAAACGTATACGTTATCTTTACCTTGATTAGCTTCTTTTAATACCAAAAATATTCTACCGTTTATTAACCCTTAAAAATAGGTAAAAAATACGATCCTACGTGCACATCCATTTGCCTATCCTTTAGGGGCTCCCGCCAAAAGGGCTCTTAATACAAACAAAAGGTTGAAAATACTGTCAGGGTTGAAATGTACGTCGCTCACGCTAGTGAACACAAAATTGCTGTCAAAAGGCCCTTAATACAGACAAAACAGTTAAAAATTTCATCAAGGGTTGAAAAATATATCCCCACACGGATCTGATAAATACAAAAAGGCCTTAATTAAGAATGCAAAGGGTTGAAAACGCGTCCTACACGTGGACGAATCAAAAAGCGAAAATAATTAGGGTTGAAAAAGGGTTGAAAATACGGTCTCACACGTAAGCGAGTAAAAATAAGGGTGGAAAATCCGCCCTCACACGTAAGCGTGTAAAAATTAGGGTTGAAAATACGGTCTCACACGAGGATATATAAAAATAGTGAAAACCCGGTCTCACAAGTAAGCGAGTAAAATAAGGGTGGAAAATCCTGTCTCACACGTGGATATGCAAAATAGGGGTGGAAAATCCGGCCTCACACGTAAGCGTGTAAAAATAAGGGTGGAAAAACCGGCCCCCCACGTGGGCGGGCTTGTGACGTCAAAATCCAAGATGGCGGCGACAAGTGCCGGGGTACTACTCATGAACATTTATTAAGACCTTTTCGTGGCACAAATCTGGACAAGAAGAAACGAATTTTCAACGCTTAACGAGAGCGAGAAGATACGTAGGGTGTGCATTCGGTATTCTATCCAATAAATGGAGAATTTTACACCGGCCTTTGGATGCACATGAAGAAACGGCGCTTTATATAGTAAAGGCATGAACAGTGCTACCCCACTATATCAGAGAAACAGACGGTTTAATTACTGATAACAGCATTCCAAAGGAATTGCATTTTGAAAAACTAAATGCACAAACACGACGAGGTGGTTGTTCTACTAATTCAGTAAGAACGCAATTTTCTGATTATTTTGTCTCTGAATCTGGATATAGGTAATTAAGACTAAAATTTGTGTTGAAATAAATAAAGAGAAAATGTATACACTTACCGAAGTCTAGCTTTCGCTTTTGTTCCATTTCTTCAAACTCCCCCTTCAGTATAACATATATTTCTCTCCAAGCCGATGTCTTTAAATTCTTGTCTTTATATATTTCTAACGTCTTATCCCATATAACAGGCCTTTCTTCTACTAAAGTTTACTGTAGATGCACAACTTGTAAGGCACAATGCGCTGAAGTAAAAGTTGAAAACAAGCGAAGAATTCTTTGAAATATTCGCTTTCATGATAGATTAGTAACGTTGTGTACAGTCCGTAAAAAAGGAGTAATATATAACAGATAAAATGGGGGAATTGAGGAACTGCTTAATAGACGTTTTTTTATGTTCTCATGCAATTTTTACATGATAACAAAGAAATTAAATTAATCCAATTAAATCACTACACCCGCAAATTGTCCATAAAATTAAACTTGAGCGTGAACGGAAGATTGCTCCTTAACTATTAGATATATCAAAACCAATTTTGGTGTGGTAATACACGATCATTGGACCTACATTCTAAACCATATTTAGGTATATACAGGGTGATTGACAAAAATATGACAACTCAAACCTGTGTTTTGTTTAATGGAATACCCTCTATATTTTTGCATTTTTGGATTCACGGTTACATTTAGAATACAAGTATGAAAATTTGTATCTGTATCACTAACCGTTCTGCAGATATCGTCACTTTAGTACCAAAATAGAGTTAACTTTGGAACCACGATGCGAGCGTTGTCACCACGATTTTGTAAATCAGTTTATTCCACCGACTATTAATAATAATCTACTAACAAACAAACTGAGAAATGTACATACAAAATGATTAACTTACGCGAAATGTAATTTTTCTCAATTTTTTCAAATGCAACACCCTGTATATTTTTTCACATTTCGATTCCCCGTGAAAAGTAGATAGTTGATAATAGGTTTCACAGCCGTAAGACGGACACTTCTTGAGATAATGACGCTTTCACGTAAAAAATATTCTAAAATACAAATTTACTATGACAATAGAATTCAACAAAACAAATCAGGTAAGCTAGCCGCTCGTAATAAAGAGGAACAATTGCATCTATTGTTTTGACGTTTGTATAATCATTAAAATACTGTTCTAATAGTTTGTGTGTTTTTTGGATTGTCGTTTTGTCAATTTTTGTATAAAATGAATTTTTCCAAAGAAGAAATGGTCGATATGATATTTATTTACGGCGAAGCTTAAAGAAATGCTTTGCTGGCTACCCGTTTGTACTGTGAACGATACCCAGAGAGAAGCCAGCCGCAGAAAGAATCGTAGCTGAGAATTTATAAATTCTGGAAGTGTGTTATCCCAAGCGCGTAAAAACAAGCCCAAATGAAGAAATTGAGTTTCAAGTTGTGGCATCTCATATAGAAAATCCGCAAATTAGTACCAGAGAGCTAAGTACAAACCTAGACCTAAATAGAAATACAATTCGCAGCTTTATTAAAAAAAACAAATTGCATCCTTATCATATTGAGCAACATCAAGCTTTAATTGAAATAGATTTTCAAAATCGTGAATCTTTCTGCCAATGGGTAACACTAAAGTCAACGAAGACCCAATTTTGTTAATAACATTCTATTTACGATGAGGCAACTTTTCACAATAATGGCAATATTAATACACATAGCAACTTTTCACAATAATGGCAATATTAATACACATAACTATCATCACTATTCAGATACTAATCCACACATCTTAAGAGTTGTTGACCACCAGCATCGATGGTCAGTTAATGTGGTGGGGTGGTATAATCAATTTTAATGTGGTTGGTCCTTTTTTCTTTTGGAAAATATCAAGGTAGATAATATTCGTACGATGTGGTTTCAACTGGATAGTGCTCCTCCACACTATGCAATCAACGTTAGGCAATATATCGATAGAAATTATCCGATGAGGTGGATAGAACAAGGTGGTGTGCAAAACTGGTCAACCAGATCACCGGATCTTACGTCCCTTGATTTCTTCCTTTGAGGCTACGTTAAAGAAAAAGTTTACCTACATCCTCCCTCCACGAGCGAAGATATGAAAAATAGAATTAGAGCTGCGTTTCATTCCATTTCGCCTCTAATATTGTTGCGAGTGAACCTTTCGTTTACCGAGCGAATTGCAAAGTGTTTAGCTAGGCGTGGTCAGCATCATGAACATTTAATTTGCATTTATGGTTTTATTCGTTTATGTTTACATGTTCAACTTATTTTTAGGTGTAGAGAATTATTTTATTGTTTAGTTATTAATTAAGTTTTCCTATCAGTTAAAGAATTTATTTGCCATTCGTATTTTATTATTTGCTCTGGATTTTGTTTTATTTGTCCTTCTGCATGTCAATATTTTCAAATAAAGCGTCAATATCTCAAGAAGGGTCCGTCTTATGGCTATGAAACCTATTATCAATTAGTATCTACCTTTCACGGGGAATCGAAATGTGAAAAAATATACAGTGTTGCATTTGAAAAAATTGAAAAAAATTACATTTCCCGTAAGTTAATCATTCTGTATAGTTTCACATGTTTTCGAAAAATTTCCCAGTTTGTTTGCTAGTAGACCTTTATTAATAGTCGGTGGTATAAACAGATTTACAAAATCGTGGTGACAACGCTCGCATCGTGGTTCCAAAGTTAACTTTATTTTGGTACTAAAGTGACGATATCTGCAGAACGGTTAGTGATACAGATACAAATTTCTATACTTTTATTCTAAATGTAACAATGAATCCAAAAATGCGCAAATATACAGTCCCTTTTTTAAACTCTCTAAACTTTTAATAAATTACGTAAATGTTTCGTATTTATAAATTAGAATAGAAGCTGCTATTTAATGTACAGTTATTTATGGTTTTTGTATCTATATGTTTTATGGATTTTTGTGGTGCCTAGTAATGCCATAATTTTAAAAGTGAAATTTTGATCTAGTCTCCTTTTGTTTTACCCAAACTCTGTCACAAAATACGAAAATGGAAGATAATCAAGATAATCTTGCATTACACCCCTTGAATTTACTCACATCAAAGTTTCCACAACACAAGATGTTTTTTGGTACATTTTGTAAGAGTTACATGCATCACATAATTCCGGATCAAGCTTTACCAACCTAAACATTCTCGTAAAATGTTCAACATAGGGACATTAAGACTTCATGATTTTAGTTTTATTCATCGTAAACATGGGTTTTTTTTTGTTATCTGAGACAAAACAGCATAGCTCTTTATCCTATAAAGCAAACTAAAGTTGCGCATATTACAAAAAAAGGTGGCTTACAACATAGTGAACTTCTGAAATAGAAAATGATATGAGTTACAACTTTTTTATCCCGTTTCTGAAGTTTCATTGTTTAGGAGGAATTAATCAAAGTTTAGAAAGTAGCAAAAAGATAGGGCGACTTTTAGATAAGACACAATAGGATGAAATCACAAACTCTATAGTTTACGAGACTATTCTAGCACTTTTGACCACTTAAATAAATAACGCGCGATCCCGCTTATGAACCAGTAATAAGTATCAAGTCTACGGCGAAAGGAATTTGCTTACGGCGGTGCCCTGTACGTGTGGAAAATAAATATACCGGTGCGTCTAAATAAATATAGTGTAAATAGTTCGTTAGTTAAAGTTAAGTGTTAATAATAAACTGTTATTAAATAAATAATCGTTATAGTGTAGTGTCTATCTAGGACGGTAGAAAGCAGAAAATGCCAAAAAGAAAGTGTTCACTTACTTTTGATTTGGAAAGTGAGTATCTATTTATTAAAAAGACAACCTCAGATAGTGATGTGTCGTGCTTAAAATGTTGTGCACAGTTTTCAATTGCACATGGTGGAAAGGCGGATATTGTTTAACACACATCGACACTTAACTATAAAAAGGCATATATTCCTGCTTCTGGTAGTAGCAAAGTGTCGTCTTTTTTTCAAAAAAGCACGTTTTCAAATGAAGAACAAAAGCTACTTGCAATTGAATGTGTTTGGTCATACCACAACGTGATTCACAATCATTCCTTTCACTCTATGGATTGTACTAGTAAGCTAATAAAAAGTTGCTTCCAACAAAAACGTGCATGTGCTAGAACCAAATCTGAAAGTATTGTGTGTAACATATTACCAAAAGAATCGTTAAGCTCCATACAAAATGATCTTGGAACGGTAAATTTTGTAACAATCCATACCGATTGTTCAAATCACGGGAGCGTAAAAATTGGTCGTATACTCGTAAGATATTTTGTGAACGACAATGGCATTCAAGTAAAACTTTTGGAATTTCAAGATCGTCCAGGTTAAACCTCAAACATAATATCCGAATATATTATTAAAACGGTTGACAAATACGAATTAACAACAAAAGTGACGGCAATGTGCGCTGACAACACGAATTGCAATTTTGCAAAATAACGTTAGGTTTGAAAAGTGCATATACCAAGAAGGAGGCCACATTCAACAATTTCTGTACAATTTTGTTGCCGTATTTTCTTCTTAATTAATGCCATGATGGTTAAGTTAGCATAAATACAAATACGATTTTGGTAACTTCTACTTATTTCAGTGTATAAATGACAAAAAAATTAAAAATGCAGAAAATGCGTACTTTAAAAAATTGAAAAGCTACTAGCGATATTGACTAATGAGAGTGAACGCACTCACAAAAATTCGCGTATTTTCTTTATTTGTAAAAATTAAATTATACATGTTAACATTTTTAAAAAGTTAAAGAACTCATCTTTCGAATAGTGTAAACATAAACAGGGTGTTCTATTTAAATGAGTGAAGTAATTTTCAGTTAAAAATAGGCAATTTTTTACCTCGCCCTGAATAACTGGAAACATTTTTTAATGTGATTGGGAACAAACTTTTCGAACTTTAAAACTGATGCATTATCTCGCAATCCACTGCCGGCGAAAAGTAATGAGGTACTAGCGGTTGAACTACCAGATTGCCTCTGGTACGTTAATAAATTTAAAGTAGAAAACCGCCCGGAGGTTTTCCCTGATTATTGTATTAAAGAAGGCAAACTTTAACGTTATTTTCATATAAACAGTTTTAAAGAGGAGTTAGATAGCGAAGCTTTGAAATTATGTATTCCAACCGCAGACCGTATTCAAATTATTAAAGAAAATCATGATGTACCAACCGCTGGCCACTTAGGTATCACAAAAACTACAAACCGAATTTTAAATTTTTATTATTGGCCTAGAATGGTAAAAGATATTAAAGAATATGTCCGTAAATGTGATTCTTGTCAAAAATATAAAATTTCACAATTACAAACCGCAGGTAAAATGAATATGTACCCAAATTGTGTACCGTGGGGTATCGTAAGCACAGATCTAGTGGGCCCATTACACCGTTCAATAAAAGGTCACCAATATTTAGTAGTTTTTCAAGACAGATTCACAAAGTGAGTCTGCGCGAAAGCAATCCCAAAACGAACCGCCGCTGTGGTAAGCCAAGTCTTATATGACCAGGTAATAATGAAATTTGGTACACCGCGAGCAAAAATTATTATCAGACTTAGGAATTATTCACCGTTTTACACCTATTTATACGCCCCAAGCGAACCCCGTAGAGCGTATGAACCGAACCTTAAAAACCATGATTTCTCAATTTTGTGAGAATAAACACCGACTTTGGGGACTTTGGGGCAAACATATTAATGAGTTTACATTCGCAATAAATAGCGCCATTCAGGAGAGTCCAGGATTTTCTCCTGCATTTTTAAATTTTGGCCGTGAATTAAAATTTCTCAACACATATATTCGTAAAAACGAAAACCACTCCGAATAAAAACATAAGTATAAACCGTGCCGACATAATTAAACATAATACCCGTTTAGAACAGTTGCAAGAAATATTTAATTTAGTCCGTACGAATTTATCTAAATCATTAGATTCACAGGCAAAACATTAAGACGAAAGTGGAGACAGACCTTAGGTAGCCTAGTGCTGCACAAACAGTATCCGATCTCAAACACACCGTTAGGTATTGGCGCCCAACTTGCACCGAAATTTTTAGGTCCTTGTATAATAACAAAAGTACTATCACCCGTAGTTTTAACCTAAAGGATCCCGCAACGAATCGAAAGATCAACAGAATATTTATAATTAATTATGTTTTAGATAGACCGTCACCGTTTCATACAGAAAAAAAATTGATTCTGTAAGTACCGTCAGGAATGTAGCACATTTCTATCTTATTTCGTTTAGTCAATAATCACGTTTAAAATGTGTCCGTTTCAACTGGGACACCCTGTATCATGAGCACTTGTTTTATGTTGTACGTAACGGGTAACTAGACTACTGTATTAACATTAAGTAAATGTTTTGATAAAAATAGTAATTTTATTATTGTTTCTATCCTTGACGGCTTGACAACAATAAGTTGTAACCCATCTCATTTTCTATTTCAGAAGTTCAATATGTTGTAAGCCACATTTTTTTTGTAATATGCAACTTTAGTTTGCTTTATAGGATAAAGAGATATGCTGTTTTTTTCTCAAATAATATAAAACTACACATATTTAAGATGAATAAAACTAAAATCATGAAGTCTTAATGTCCCTATGTAAAAAAAAACACTTTTGTGACTTATGACATATTGTCGTTGCATGAATGTCTTTATACCGACAATGAACCACAAAATAAACTAAATTACCACAAAAGATGTTGAAAATCATTGAAATACTTGGAATGTTTAATAAGCTTTTTAAATAAAAGGGGCTACACTACCTTAAAACAAGAAAACAAATAATTATTTTTAATATAAAATATTTCAGGGTAAAAAAATAATTATAAAATTATTTTGATAGCTTTAGAATAGTTAGATAAACGTTGAAAAGCATGAAACTTTCTACATTCACAGCATGTTTTTCTTTGCATCAACAGTAATGAAATTGATAATACTGAAACAATAAGTAAATTCACTTCGTCCTGTCGGTTTTACATTTTAAAAAAGGTTATTATCAAACGTTATATAACATTTGTAAAATACGAAGTACTTCTAAGTATGCTATTTTCGCCATTTTTAAACTAGGTGAATGCTAGTGCATTACAGGACTTTCTTGCAAAATACTAAAAAATATATGAGGTATTTTTACATCTTTGAAATATTCAGCTGCAGACATAAACATCATGGCCGATCTTGAAGAAACTTGGCCAAAAGTTGTAAAATGAGCTAATAAGTCGATTTAGCGATAGTGAAAAAAAGTCAATTGCATAACCTTCTATACCTACATATGTATATGTAGGTTGAAAGTTAAAAATTGATATCTCGCTTATCTTTCAAGATAACTATGGACTGTTTCATATCATTTTAAAGCAAATTTCGCTCCCTTTCATATAAAGTAAGAATATGTGTATGTTATACCAGCAATAGAAAGAATGTTTTCAATTTTCGGAAAAACCGGAAGTAGTGTTTTCATTCGAATAATATTATTTCATTAGCGCAGATGAACAAAGTTTATTTCCAAAATGCCAAGTTTGTAACCAAAATAGTTAGACAGTTATAATAATATCAATATTAAATATTTGAAAATTCAAATCTCCTATACTATACTTCATTTTTTAACTAGTAGGAGCGTTTCAAATAATTCCCGCAAAAAAGTATTGGCTCATATGCGCCTTGTTTACACTAGGGAAATTTCTAAATTGACACTTTAAGTGTCAGTTGCACTTGTTACCATTTTGCGTTTTTAAATTTCATTCTTGCTTTTTTTTTGTGTTGTATGTCTGTTTACCTAAATTTCAACTAAACAAATCAGTTCTTTTAAGAACTAAATTCGGTATTTTCTTAGCAAGTACCTATTTTTTTAAATATGGACTCGACGCCAAGCACAAGCAAGGTTAATGTATCTGCTGTAAAAAAACGTACACGCTTGAATTTGGATCATTTATCGGTGTCGAGAAGCAGTGCATCTTAAACATGTATAAACAAATTTTGTCTGATACTCCTCAAATGAAAATAACCACCATTGTCAAGAAAATTGCAGATACAGCAGGTAAGAGTAAATTTAACCTAAATTAACCTTTTTAAAAAATACATTTTAGGAGTAGTAAAAACTACTGTTTACCGCACAATGAAAGAATATAGAGACACCGGTGTTCTTACCCAATCTACAAGTTTTGGAGGACGGCCACATGTTGTAGCAATGTACGATGAGACAACTAAAAAATGTGTTCGACAAATAATACATAACTTCTTTCACAACAATGAACTTCCAACATTGGATAAAATTTTAAAAGAAATACGGAGTCGTCCTGATTTACCACATGTGTTGATCTTCATTGTATAAATTAATGAAACAGATCAATTTTAAGTAAGCATTTATTTCTTAATCACGGACGAATATAAACATATAAACTAACTCTGTATATTGACACTTGAATTCTTTGTAGGTATTTGAAACGCAATCGAAAAATTATTTTAATTGAACGTGATGACATCATAAGATGGAGACGAAGATATCTAAAAACCGTTAAGCAATATCGAAATGAAGGTCGAATTATTTATTACCTTGACAAAACTTGGATTAACGAAGGTCACACAAAACAAAAAGTTTGGGCTGACCATAATATACTTAGCCGAAGACAATCATTTGTAGAGGGACTGTCTACTGGCTTAAAGAATCCTTCAAGTAAAGGAAAACGTCTCATCGTTTTACATGCTGGTTCTGAAAATTTTGTAAACGATGGGTTACTCCTTTTGAAGGCAAAAAACATCAGATTATCATGAAGAAGTGAATGCTGCAGTATTTGAAGAATGGTTTTCTGCATTATTAAATAAAGTTCCCAATAATGCAGTAATTGTTATGGATAACGCAGCATACGATAGTCGTAAATTAGAGAGAATTTCCACATCTTCATCACGAAAAAATGAAAGAATGGTTACAATTGAAACAAATAAATTTTGACTCAGATATGGTTCGGTCAGAACTTTTACATTTAATTAATTTGCGTAAAGATAAATATAATACATATGTAACTGATGAAATAGCTAAAAGAGATAAAATTGTGCTAAGGTTACCTCCTTACCATTGCGAGCTGAATCCAATTGAACTTATATGGACAAAAATAAAAAATGAAGTGGCATCTAAAAATAAAAGTTTTAAAATATGAGATGTTAAGCAATTTTTTCTACAAGCGGTTGAAAGTGTGTTGACCATGTCATTAAAGAAGAAGAAAAAATGTGCAGATTAGGTGGAATAATGGATACCGTAATAGAACCATTAATAATTTCCCTTGGTTCTAACTATGAGAGCAGCTTAAGTGAAAGTTCGGAAGGTGATAGTAACTAACGTGTAACAAAATGAATAACTGTTTGTAACATTAGAGTAATAGATTATATAATTATTATTTTAAAAGCATTGTAATATTTGATGTTTTATTTAGATCTTGTAACCAATAATGGGCCTAGTATGACAAATATTTAAGACTCAAATTGTACGTAGTATTTTTTGTTCACTGTAAAGCACTTATTTCTGTTTGTATTATATTTTTTTCTACAACTCCATTAAAAAGCTAACATTTTTGCATTCTCTTTGGTGCATGAAACATGTCATTTTTTAACATGATTTATTTCACACCCTAGTGCGTAAAACTTTTTTAAAATCAACGTTCAATTTAAATGTTTTATTTATTGACAACCACGTTGCTATGAATACAGAAGCCAAACTTTCTGCATTTCTGTAGTCTTGCGGTAAATTTCAATTAATTTTAAGCACTTTACAAGGTTGTAGTTATAGAAAAAATATTGTTTATATTTCGTGCAGAAACGTATTTTTTAGTCCACTCAGAAGCGTTTTAGGATCTCGACCTACGTTCTCGATCTAAAACGCTTTTTCGCTAACTAAAAAACAGTTGTTTCTCGCACTTAATATAAAAATAAGTATACTAAGATTGTAATTTATAATAAACTGTAAATTTAAAAGGAAATTTGTAATTTTATCGAATAATCTTTCACTGTCAGAGGTAAGTAAATGATACTTAATTAAAATAAATTCTAGTATTTACATATAAATATCATAAATTTTATAAATAATTTTTATTAATTTTGAATTTTTAATAGGTAAACATTGTTACTAAGTTATTAGTATGCACATTTATAATATTATATTTCGAATTATGATTTATTTATTAAAATACTTACGATGCATTTTATTAAACAAGCTTTGAACATTTCAATTTTATTTTGAAATGTTCAAAGCTGTATGTTTAAAAATCGCACTGTAAAAGTATTCTTATCTAAAAAATCATAATTCGAAATAGAGCTTATATATAAAAAATCGTGCAGTGTTACTATAACTAACAGTCTATGAGAATGTTTACCTATTCTTGAAAATCAAAATTAGCAAATAGTTTGATTACTAAATTAGTAGATATTTTATATGTAAATCAGTCTTCTGAGTTTATCTCTAGTTAAAAATGATGTATAGTAGCTTTAGAAGAGGCAGGTTGTAGCTGAAGCTCGAATACTAAGCTCCCCTTAGAGAAATGAAATACGTGGCCTTTTTCCCAAAGAAAAATAGCAAACGGCTATTTAAAAAATTAGTTATTCAAACTTACGCTTAACGGATATTCCTCATTAAATGACAATTGCTGTACTGTAAACAGAATTGCAAAGAATTAAAACACATTCATTAACGGTTTATTGTTATGCATCAACCCCATTACGTAATTTAGAAAGAGAGTAGGTATATAAGGTCCGCCTTTTTGGATTTTTGTTTATTCTGTATCATCAATGTGTATTGTGAGAATTGTGTATTCGTTCCTTGAGCTTCATAGTATTCAAGATGCCTAAAGCAAAACCATCTTTGTCAAGATGACGTAAGAGAACAAGCAGATCTAGAATAATAAAAAACTTGTGTAAATAAATCGTAAGTATAGATACTGATTTTTATCTTATTATTCTGCAAAAAATTAAAATGTTCATCTCTTGTACAATTTTTTTTCCTAAATATATTTTGTTTTATTGTAGGGAAACGATTTTGGGTCTGATACTACCACGAGTGTCGAGAATTGCGTTAATGGCATTGCTTAGTGAGTAATTTTCTTTTATTATAATAGAAAACATACAGCTTTTGATTTGTTAATAGATCGTATGTTATCTTTCTCGAAGAAATAAAATTTTTTGTTCCCTTATAATAATTTCCTTAATTATATTCCGTATTTATTACAGGGAACACGATATTGGGCGTCAAATTGCTAGCAGCGACAATAGTCTGGTTCAGTAAGTGATTTATTGTTATTATAATACTTTGGATACTAAACTCCCTACTTCAGTATCGAGTATTTGCCACCCCTTGAGATGGAAGTTGATTTGGCATATGTACTTCTCCACTATGAAAATGTTGCTAATCATAGGTACAAATGTACAATGGGATCAATGAAGATTCAAAAGGAAGTGAAATTAGGGCTCCACCATGCTTGGCACTTTTAATGTGATAATTGTGACAAAACAAGGAATTGGTTCGGGGCTGCTGATGGTTTGAGCTAAACGGTGAGAAAATTCCTTATATTACAGTAATTTATTGTGGACGGAAGTTGGTCCAAACGAAGCTACGGTCATGATTATAATGCATCTTCTGGAGTTGTAAGCTACAGTATAAAATAATGTATGTTTCAATACAAATAATGATTATTTCTAAGTCGTCATTATTGGAGCAGCCACAAAGAAAATATTATATGCTGGTCTAAAAAATAAGATGTGCTCGAAATCTCAATTCTATAAAATGCGCAAAGAGACCCCAAAGAAACACGAATGTGTACTCAATTTCTCTGGTCCTTCAACGGTCATGGGAAGTGCTATAATTACGGAAGGATTCTCAGTCAAGAGCAACATATAAATACTTTATAGGTTGTAGAATCCCCCAGGTACCCTATCTTGAAAAGCGTAATTTGAACTTATTTGTAATAATGAAAATTCAAGAACAAAACACTCGCTAAGTGATTTATCTTGACTTGACTGACAATAATGTTAATATTACTCAAATTAATTGCCTGCCTTACTTTGACTTTCCTCGCAATATTTAAAACAGAATTTATTTATAAGTCTGATATTTAATTACTCGCAAACCTCAAATCTAATCAAACGAAGTGGCCGTCTAGTGGTAGGTACGTTGTGCTATCTGAATTAGACAGGCTGGATGAGGTACGTGTTGCATCATGAGGGGCAGGTAAAAAAAGTGAAACTACTCAAATTAAAATCAACGAGCTTGGCGCAGCGGTGGTTCAGTCCGTTAATGTACTATTGTGGGAAATAACAACCAATAAAACCCACTTTAGTCATAAAAAAGTGCGTACAAAATTATAACATTAAGAAAAAATGAATAAAAAGCAGTTTAGTTAGACAGAATCACGCACAATTGGGTCATAAATAATCAAAATAAAAATCATAATAAAAATCGTAATACCAAACATGTGGCCCTTTAAAACCAATGATGCCGGTCTTTAAGTAAACAAGCACATAAAACAATAAAGCAAATTATGGTACATATAAAATACAACAGTAAAATTGCACAGATGATAATAAGGTAAAGGCAAGGACAAAAGAAAACAGACAAGGAATTTACAAGTACCCAATTGTTTAGTGACCACCAAAGCACAAAATACATAAGTGAAATTACAATAAATCACATACAAAGACAAATCAGCTCGTAGGAAAATAATTCTACTTAAACAAACTGACAAAAAACTCATTAAAACAAAGCCTTACAAGGGTACGTTATAAATAGATCACATCGTGACCGATATATAAAATTGAGGGCGTTAGAAAAATACAGTGCACCTTTCTCAGGTTACACATTCATCTATACAACAAATAAAAACAAAAATAAAATTCGAGGGGGTTTAATGCTCTGGTCCGGGAGTGTGTACCTACTTGGTAATTGACTTTCACAATTAGTAACCAAAGCGGTATCAGGTACCCGTTTACCAGCCACCTCTACACAAATATAAATATAAACAACAAAGCTAAATCACCGAAATACCGGAGTGGGAGGGCCCTGTAGTGTCTTTTATTTTAGCGGATTTCCGCTTACTGAGCCCGCGTACGAATGAGATACCTTCGCAAGGCAATGTTTGGTACTTAATATGTTATCTAGGTTGGTAAATGATTTGCTGAGAGCTTTCATTTATATAAAAATACATACTTACACTAGAATAAATATTCCTTTAATTGGTCGCAGACACAAATCGTTAACATACGCGCTTTAACTTCAAAAAAAGGTGACTGTTACTTATAGATTAATATTTGAAACTAACCCCCGAAAGAAAAGACAACTTAGTGTTGGCGAATTCAAAAGAAAACGTACACGCAAGAATTATTTTAAGGACAAACTGTTTACAATGAAGGTATTTAATTAACCCACCAAATCGATCTGGCTCGATTGACACTCTAACTGTAACTAACTTTCCCCCGATTTCAAACCTAACTAACTTTACTCCCGCAATCAACCCCCATTTCTCAAAAGTAATATAAAAAACAAGAAACATTAATTTCCGTTGGAACAGTTTCATATTAATTATTGCACGACATCTTAATTTTAAAAATATGCATTCGTCCGTAACAACCCTACATTTCTGTTTCGAGTTTCCAAGTAACAAAGAGAGATATCTTTGATCGCGGTCTGTACCGATACATATCCTTATTAAGCTAGTGACGTTTTTCCATCAAGAATCGGCTCATAACAAATTGCAATGATTCGTTACGCCCCTTCAGTATTTCAGCATTTTTAAGTGTGTGTTTAAGAACCCTAGACAAATATCAGTTACAGACTATCCCACATTCCTCACATAAAATATATAAATAAAATATTTTGAAAACATTAGTAAATTGTCAAGATATTAAAAATTCACTAATTATCTTTTCTATCGTGGTAACAATGGCGATTTGACAAACGTTTATTACAATAATAAAGTTTTCGTGGTCCGCTACCTAAAAGGTATGTACGGATATACATACTATACATGTATAATATATGTATAATAATATAAATATTTTATTCCAGGCGATGGTAACTCAAATGTCTTCGCAAAAATAAAAGAGAAGATCTGATATGGGCGTTATGTCAGTAAAATAGAATGTGCAAATCATCAAAAAAACGCCAGCTTCAAATTAGTAGGACGTAAAATTTGACGGTTTCACAAGGATTGAGTGATTGGTGAAAGGTGTTCGGACTGCGATAAAAAATAATAATGAGCAGGTTAGAATATATCTACAGCTTGCTACCGCAGTATGTGTAGTTTAATATTTATTTTTATTGCAGTACGTGTTTTTGTAAGAAAAAGGTGGAAAATGGAAACATATTAAGTGGTATATTGCGTGAAATTCAAAAATTCTTGGAACGCCATTCGCCACTTCAAAAATAAAAAAAATGGAGAAATAAGAGAAAGGGTATTCAATACGAGACAATGTGCCTTGGAGCGAAGAAGAGGAGTCATTGGTCGAAAATTTCGTGACCAACAATCGAAAGCACACTACAATTACGGCCGAGATCCATCTCAACCCGATATGGATGAAAAAAGAATGATTTTTTAAAAACATTAAGAGAAAGGGCAAGCACAATAGAAAAGATCGATGACATACAGAAATTACCTCGTGGCCAACATGAAAATGAAAATTGGAGCTCCATCAAGAAAGAGTACCTAACTGCATCTAATTTTAGCGCAGTTATCAAGAGATGCAATTCAACGTCGTGTCATAATTTTATTCAAAATTTACTATATGGAAGAGAAGTAAATACGTCATCTATTTTATATGCTCGAACATATGAGCGTGTAGCCAAGGAGTTACACATCTCAAAGATGGGAACAGAAATATTAGAGTGCGGATTATTTATAGACCCGGAATATTCCTTTTTAGGAGCAAGCCCCTATGGATTAATTGGTAACAATGGTATTATGGAAATTAAGTGTTTGCACAGTATGAAGGGAAAAATTGTTGGGCCCATATTTGGAAGAAAATAGATCACTGACGAATAAACTATCTTATAAAATTTTTGATGGAAGGACTAAGTAAGAATCATATTTATTTTGATGCGGTGACAATACGATATTTTTACCAAGTTCAAGGTCAATTAAATATAAGCAGAAGAACATTTTGCGACTTCATCATATATTGCGAAACAAGACGTTTCAGTTGAAAGAATTTACAGGGATGAAGAGTTATCGAATAAGACCATGCTACCAAAATTAAAAAGATTTTATATGGATTACATAATTTATCCAAGATTCTGAAGAAATATGCGAATAAGAGATCCCAAATGAGTATTTATTAAATACATAAATAAAAAGTTTACCTCGAGTAAGATTTGAGCCTACGACATGTAGCAAAGTTCATGTCGTAGGTTCAAAATCCTACTCGAGGAAAACTTTTTACTTATGATTAAAAATTATTATGTGATATTGCAGGTTCACATTCCATTCATATAAGTAATTTGACTGTAATCTCATTATATTTAGAATTTATATTAGTTCTACATACATAAAGACAACATTTACATCGATTGGGGCTTGAATCTCGATAGCTCAGTTGGTTGCTTATAATATAAGTAAAATTTCTAATTAAGTGGATCAATTTATTTGAAATATGTATCAAATATCAAATTTGATCTTTTTATGTTGTATTTGAAGATGTTTTAAATTAGTACTTTGATGCTGACGATGTTGTTTTTTAAAGACTTACAGAAATTTTAAACTTTACAAACAAGAAAATGTAAAATCAAGGAGGGTGAACTTTTATAATATTAGCTTCTTGTTATTTAGAATTTAGCTGAATTCACGTACCATATTCGCAAAATAATTGTATTTTCATATAAATGTCAAACTTCAAGTAAAAGGTAATAATTTTTATTTGTGTATTTAATAAAATTAATAAAAATGTTTAATTACATATTTACTTTTGAACTTATTCGTTAATAATGTAACGTTTACGTTTACGTAACGATTACCAATAACATATTACAATAAGTAAAATTTAGTGAAAAGGATCATTAGTCAGGTACACCCGACGCCAACGAAAAAGCCCATCATCGAAGTAGTTTTAAAAATACACATAAATTTTGTAGATCCCTTTAAATGCAGAACAGATTAGGTAGATTTTCTATTGTTTTGTTGCACAAAGCAGGTCCAAACTCCCTCAGGGCGCGATATAGAGTCAATAAATTGAAAAGGAATCGTTAAATTACAATACAAAAAAATTAGTTTTTTTGTAAAAGTTTTAGGATTCAATTTCCCATAAGTGGGCACTATATATCATTGATTTCCTAAAAAAACCTAAATTGACATTTTTAGCGTTTCCGGTTTCTTAGAAAAGCATTTGGGATATGTGTAAATTAAATAATACCACCCTACCTATGGGAAATTGTATGCCAAGCAACCAGTTTTTATTTTAGCAATTATAACGTTTTTCAATTCAAGATGGCAAGATCGATATGAAGAAGGCGGCGAAAGATCACTGTTGACTCACCGTCCTGGAAGGGCACATGTGATCACCATACAACAGGATCAAGAAATAGTAAACTTAATAAACGATGCACCTTTCACTAACAGCGTTCAAGTTAAGGAGCGATTGCAAATAACGTGTTTTTATTTTATCAATTAGGATGCTTTTTAATTTCAATTATATCCTTGATAATAAAACGATTTCATAAATATTCCTCTTTTGCAGTAGTGTTTTGAATTAAAATGGAAAAAAAGCACCGTGTTATCAGGGAAATAATGAAATCAAAACAATTTGGTATTGCATTCTTACTTGTATTTCTTCTAATCAGTCTAATTATATCGTAAATTAATTGATTTTTTATTTTTGTATAACAATTTCATAGAAGTTAATTCATATTAAAGATATATTACTCCTGTTGTAAGTTCCTTAAAGTAAACAATAATGGCATTTAAATTTATTATCTAATTCCATCATAATGCAATGAAAATAAGATAATTTGTTTGGTTTTATAAACACATATTCAGATTCATTAAAAATACAAAAATATAATTCTTCTTTTTATATAACAGATTTTCAAGTCAGTTTCGAACCAGGCATTACGTATTTTCATAAGGATTCTTTTATTAACAAACTGGTTGTTTAAGAGAATATCTACGTGCCCGTAATATAATGGAAAATTTACCTGACTATTACAATACGTTCTTGGTTATTACTAACATTTAAAGTGTGTCCAAAATTTCTACCTTAGATCGCTTCGGGTGTAGGCTTTTTCATTAACGTCGGGTGTACCTGATCCTACTACAAATAGTAGCACTTTCATTTTTATTAACAGAACAAACGGACACAAAAATTCGCAACTGAAATATCAGATTTTATGAAATATTTACAATGGCGGTGTAGGGTAACTAAACAGCGAGGGGTGTCTCACTGGAAAAGAATTAAAGTAATGCCAAGATATTAATTTTGCCAAATAGTTCTACAGTGAATCCCAAATACTTCTAGTGAATTCTAATGAATACCATCGCTGCCCAACGAATTCCATTGACTGCAATTAACTGATAATGTTTACCTGCCTGCCATCGTGTTATACGTATAGAAAAACGTATTGTAATACGATTGAAAAACCCTAACTCTCCAATTTTTGCACTCATTTAGAACACCGTGATTCCAAAACAGAAAAAAAATCGGTAAGTCTGGCGGTATACAGTGTAACCAGAGCAGCACTGCTCCTGTGTGCGCAACAAAAAACACGATAATATGAACAAGAAGTATTTTGAACTAGTGCCCCACCGCCCTGTTAACAGTGCCCTTTCCGACGCGCTATAATGTCCTAAACCGGAGACGCATACAAACGCTAGGACGTCAGGGACTCCGCGAATCAGCACGAATTATCGAAATTAAAAATTTGTTTTAACCAATCACATACAAGGGTGAATAGATATAAGCAAGTCTGCAAAGCAATAATTTGACGTCTTCTGGTTGAAGTTTGCATTACAACGAATATCAACTAATCAATTGCTTGTGGTTCTGGTTTTAGTTTACATTGGTTATTTAGCTTTGCATTAAAATCAAAATACCAAAGATGTCGCTAGGTTGCATATCGCATTGTTAGTGCTAGCTGACGGCCGACACACTTTTTTGAGTGCTAGCAGGATGATAATAGAAAATACGATGTATACAGTGGAATATTAGGTCAAGGCAGACAGATGTAACGTCTAAAATGATTCTCGCCTATCCTATACAATAGGGCTAGGGGAGTGTTTTAGTGGGCAGTGTGGTTAGGATGCTAGGTTAACGTTAAGCTTACGCATCTATTTACGGGAGAACATGTTCATACACCGGATAAATAACAAACACTATAATTTTTTGCTAATTAATTGATTTAAAAAAAAAAATTTAATAACTGTGCTACCATTTCTCGGCTATCATTCTGGAGAAAGTTTAGCTCATAAAACACTTTCAGAAGTTGACTCTTGTGTTATGCTAGCACCCCCTGCCTTAGATTCTTTAAGCAAATTGTTGAGCAACAAAATTCAAAATGCGATTATTAAAAGCAATGAATGTAACAACTAGTTTATCATAAAAAAGTCATCAGTAATTGAATGATTACGGGTACTTTACTTTTTTGTTGCACTGGCACCTCAACTCGTAAATTGTTTATTTATTGAGTAAATTATTGGGAATATTTAAAAAAAATGCAAATCTCAAAATCCATTATTTGGAATTGTTCTAAGATCGAAATTTTTGCATAGAACTTATACCTACATCATATTTTATATTTATAGGTATAAAGTGATGGTTATAACACAGTTATTAATAAATCGTTTTTGTTTTTTGTGTAAACAAATAATTAGCAAACATATAGTATGTTTATTTATTAGTTACCCGGTACATGAACATATTTTTGAGTAATTGGGGATGCTAGCTTAACGAGGACATAGCACTCACAACATTCAAATCGAATTCCTGCTAAGGGGATGGAGCAAATAATTTTAAAGTGCAACAATTAATTAGCAATAAATTAGTACCTAACTATACACTATTTTGAATTGTAGTGGTGGGCGTCCTTAACTTTTTGATATTATTAGTTAATTTTTTTTTAATAAACCAATTGAGTTGAAATTTAGCCAGGGTTAGTATTTTGGAATATGAAACTATACCACAAATTTTCTCCAGGTGGCTCCGACATTATCCAACCCTCATATTTTACACTTACTTTCGCATAAGTACACGGAATAAGTTAACGTTTGAACAGGATTATTATTTTGGGACAAGATATCACCGCACCAATTCAGGTGGGTGCTCTGGTCACATCTTAAGGGTGTTCAACTCTGAGTTATTTTAACATATTTCCGAACAGATAGAAAAAATGAGTTAAAATTTGGCCAGATTGGTATTTTTGGGACAAAGAATTACCCCAAGTGGCGATGCGACCTGTTAAAGGGGACCTCGTACAAAAAAGAAACATAATTTGTCCCTTTTATTTTCAAAATTCATACAAAACTATAAGCAGTTAGTGATTTATTAGAATTGCAAATATTTTCCAGACAAACGGCAAGCAGTGTTTGTTTATCTAAAAAATTTCTTGCCATAAGTTTAAATGAATTAAATTTGGTCTACGTGCATATTTCCAAACTTAATATAAAGAAAATATTTAATTTATTTTGCTACTGATTTGATTTAGTAATACTGACACTAAATTTAATTGAAAACATCAATAAAAGTAAAACAATGTGAGAGATCATTAAAACTCCAATTTAAACATTACAATTGATATGCTTCTTGCGGTCTGTAAATTCTTACACTACACCTATCTTCACTGCTATTAATCTTACAACTTAATATATATATATATATATATATATATATATATATATATATATATATATATATATATATATGTATATAATAAAGAGAAACAAATTGAAATTTGCGTTACTACGCAACCATTGTTATTTCAAAATTATAAAAGAACTTCTTACTTATGTTGTTATTTACACAACATTAATTAGATTCCTCCTTCATGTATGCAGAACACATCATAGTCACACCCATGTCGTGATGGTATGTGTCAATAAGGTTCCAATATCTTCTAAAAATTGATTAATTACTTCACTAATCAATCACTTATTTTAATAATTGAGGCGCGATTGACAACACTTTAATCACATAGTATTCTTAATAATTGCCCTACTCCTACGTTAACTTCTCAATATAAACATTAAGAAGTAAATGAACATTAGGATTATTTTAATTTGGGTTAACAGTGTTAATAGTATTTGCACTTACATAAATTGTTTATTTAACTTTATGTATTAATTCACAGTACAATACAGATTTTATGCCATACTGATACGCGATATTGTTGTCTCACTTATTCCCTTTATAAATTATTTATTAAGTTTTTATCGTTAAATAAACCCTTTTACTATATTTCTGAAATATTTGAAATTTGAAAGTGATTGCAAATTAAATAGAAATCGTTGCGCTTTAGCAACACACTCAAATTCTTTAGAACACAAAATTGATTTTAATAATGTTAAAATTTTGGTCTTCTCCCATGATTATAAAGAAAGATTATTATTAGAAACGATTCATGCTATCTCATCTTCATACTATAAATTGCAAGTCCGATACTAATAATTTAAACAGATGTTATATTAATCTACAGTCGAAGACACACTGAGATTGCAGAATGGTGCCTTATGCAGCTCATTGTTGCCAGCGTTTCTCATGCTGGTAAGTGCTAGGATCAATCACATTCAGGTCCGGTCCCAGTGTGCAGTACTTGTACTTGAAATGTATTGCATTTTGGTATGTAACAAATCATTAGAAAAAGCAGGTAGGTACCAAATAGTAAAAGGTCGGTTATAAAAAAATAATCTGAAATAATTTGTTATGTACTGTAAGTACCTGTATTTATCTGAACATGTTGCACGTAAAAGATTGCATATAAAAATAAAATAGAAGTGAATAAAAATTTTCAGTATTCCCTTTATTTTCTTTCAAATCGCATTAAGAAATCTCATTAAAGCTGTTCAAGTCGCAGTACTCCCTACCCGTGATATTTAATTGCCCCTGCACGTAATAATTATGATTTAATTTTAATCTAAAACACATATTTACAATTAGTTCGATATAACAATTACCAAAGAAACTTACCGTGCCCTTCCATCCTTAATCTCAAAACAAGTTTTGGTGGTGGCCGAATCCATTATCTTCGTTGCTCCAGTTGATGGAATACATTTAACTTCTACCACACCATCATCACCCACTAACCCATCTGGCCAGGCTCCAAGGTTATGGATGTTGAACATATATAAAAATATCACAACTGGCATTTTTTACATTTCGCAGTTGTTCATACTTAGATTTAGCATCTTTTTCATGAATTCTACCATAAAGAACATGGAAATTGTTCAACTCTTGACTGTATCGTACTTTTTGAGAAGTTATAGAAGAGGTGGTTTTTCTCCTTTCTCCTTTTAATTACTGCTCCGATATTTGATCCCGTTAAACAGTCTTTACGAATTTCCAACCAACGAGAATTTTCGTGTTGTCCTATTGTATGTTGATATAGGGCCTGTTGCTTGCCTATTGTAGGTACGCGATCTGATAAGTTTTGTAATAATGCATATCTGCAGTTGACCCAATTGGTACTCTCCGTATTCTTTTAGGTACAATAATTAAGTTATATTGGTTTACTTTCCTTCGTTTTCCGATGAATTTTCTCATGATCGTTGACCTATTACTTCTTTTAATTCTTGTATAAGATTTTCGTTTTACCATTATCAATGATTAAGCTACTAAACTTTATTTATTGCAAATTTAAAGTGAACTGTTTGTAAAATATTAACATTAACAAGTTGTCATTTAAGTAATGAAACATGCCATTGGCAGAATTGATTTGTGGGCGGTCCTAAAAATGGAAGGCGAAATTTTATATTTACAAATTTAATTATACAAGCCCAGCAACTTTAATTTCAATAAAAAATGTATACAGTTTGTGTGAGAATGATTAAATTTAATATATCCACTTATCAATTTTAAAAGTTTTAGGTAATTTATACGCAATTTAAAATTCTCAAGTTATTTCGAAAAAAAAGGTCCCACAGTATGTAATTTTGAGTTTCGTGAAAAAACGAAATTGACAAGTTGTCTGTGGTGGCGTAAATTATAAATTTCAAGCAATATTCTCCATTTTAAATATTAACGGCTCTACACCTGTCTAAAAATAGCATTTTTTTTACATTTCATATCAAATATTTCCGAAATTTTTTTTTTTTAATTTTTGATTTCACTATAGCAATACAGAAGAGAAACTTAATCAACTACCAAACTGGCGTCAATTTTCGACATAAAAAATATATTGATGAACACCCTTAACTCTTATCCTTATCAGTTACTCCTTGAACAATACATTTTACCTGTACTTAAGACAATTATGACTAATTACTAATAAATGACATTAATAATAATATTCACCATTTCAATAAACCATTAGTTCGATAAATTGTGTAAACCAACGTATCTAAAAACATTTTGTTTGAGGTTTTTATGATTTTTTTCTTCTTAAAAACTATAAATATAAGAGAATCCATACATAAAATGCTTATCGATATCGATTCACATTCATTCAATAAACCTCAGGGCAATTTTCAATTTATTTAATTTATGTTTAAAAAGATGCCCTGAAGTTAATCTTGAAAGAAAACATTATAGGACTGCGCGTATAGATTCTTTTTTAGCATTTATAGTTTTTAACCCTAGGATGCAGAACATATTCGATATACGACTTTACACACCATGGGCCTGGGAGGCCCGTTCCTTTTGTAGATGTAAATATAAGCAATATTCGAATTATATTGCAGTAAATTGTACATAATAGTTATAATAAAGTTATTTATTGAACTATATGTTTACAAAAATATAAAATAAATGTTGTTTTTACATGTGTCACAAATTAATTTGCTTTTACGGTCAATGCTGGTTGGACATAATGAACATCTGTTTCTCTTGAACTCATTTACTTATTGAACTCGCGACGGACCAGGAATGTCAATAAAATGCTTCATTGCTTCTAAAACACTTTTTCGTAGTTTGGGATTTGTAGACCTCCTCTGCATATGTGGCAACACCAGGTCCTTGGCCAAATCTTTCAGAAATAATCTCCGTTTGTGAGTCATCCCTTGGTTGTAGTTGGGATGTTCTTTGGAAAAAAACTATATATGCGTTGAGAGCTGATACATCGACGATGTTGAAAAAAATGCTAATAGCCAACGTTTAGTTGTCTCTTGCAAGTATATGTTGTTACCATCTGATCCATGACATCTACTCTACCTTCCGTTTGATTATAATATAAAATTATCTCTGGTTTCTTCTTGCAACTGTCGCTGACAGAGGTATCGTGATGCTAAAGTACGCATTTATTTTTCTTAGGCACGTAACTTACCATAGTAACATTGTTTCGAAAGCAAAACTTCGAAGAACATACTGGACGATCTCAGACGATTTTAGTTCTTTTGGAATGTCTCGTTTGTTTTGCCTTAGTGTACCAACAACTGTAATGTCCTTATCCAGCAGATATATAGCTAGTGGAACGCTTGTAAAGAAATTATCTATCGTAAGGTTTAGCCCGGAATTATTATTAAATACTACTCACTAATGTTTGAACAACTTCAAGTCCTAAATTCTTATGCGGTGGTTCACCAGGTTATTGCCCTGCATAAATCATGCTATCGATAGCATACCTCGACCTGGATTCACACAACCAAAATACCTTGAAGCCGTATTTGGCAGGTTTGCTGGGCATATATTGTATAAATTTGCATCGACCTTGATAACCAACAAGCTGCTCATCGATAGTCACGTTTTGATTAGGAATAATACGCGCCTGACACTGTTCAATGAAAAGATGCCAGATATAAGATATCATCGCTAATTTGTCAGTTTCTAGACGTATCTTGCGAGTTCTTTTATCATCAAACCTTATACATCTCCTTATTTCTTCGAATCTAGAAACTGCCATAGTTGCTCGATATACGGGATTGGCAAATTCTTGGGAAAATAGTTCCCGCACAGCTACGTCCCAACTTTGTTCTACTTCTGCTTGAATAAGTAAGCCGAGAAAAGCACGAAGTTCTTGTAAATCAACATTTCTCCAATCCTTTGATTTGTTACGACACACTCGTTTCCCTTCTAAATTCGTACAATTTACTATTTCCTGTAAAATTTGATCAGTCATAAATAGCTGAAACGCTACTTTTAGTGTAGAACGCATGTGCTTTCTTACCAATCCAGGAGCTCGACGGATAATATTGTGTTTCTGTATTTTGGTTGCTGCTGGCTGATCTATACTCCATTCTAAACCACTCGGAGCAATATAACAATTAGATGATCGAGAAACTGCCGAATTGTCAGCTGTGGATGTGCTAAGAATCGTTCAACTCATCACCATCAGAATCATAAACGTTTATCTGAGAGCAACTAAATGCATCTGCTGGGAATTGGGTTTATATATCATTCTAATTATGCAAGCCGCAACCTGCAAATACAGGTTTATACAAAGCCATTAACACGTATACAAGCTCAGACGTATCGGGAGAAAGTGTTTTTACGGCAAACAAGCACATACCTGTTTAAAAACAGAATGGGCCTCAAAGGGCCCGTGTTGTGTAAAAAATTTTTTTTTCAAATATCTGTTTCACATTTAAGTCTGTTGGTATAAAAATTTATTAATATATAAACCTACAAGGCATTCCTAAAAGTGCAATTCCCTGAGAAAATGAATTTCAGAGTTATAAGACAACAACGACATCAACGGGCCTGTCAGACCCATGTTGTGCATCCTACGGTTAAAAAAAAATGAAACCACAAAATGTTTTATGCATGCAATTGTATCTTTTAAAACGGGCCGAGTGCGACTCTGGCATCGCTCTCGCAGAGTCAACACGGCATCATGGAGCATCGTTATTTATTTGAAATACACTGTCTATGCTTCGGCATTCTGCAATCGCAGTGTGTATTCCACTATATTAGAATGTTGAAATCAAAATTTTTGTAATCTAGGTATCTAATGAATTATTATTTAAATATTGTTATCATAGTTCACATACTCATACATTGTCATTTCAAATCCAAAATGTTGCCACCTATTTTTGTTTATTCTTAATTTTATATTTTTACTTATAACTAATTTTTTGTCCTGACAAAGCTTATAAATAATAAACGAAATATCTACAAAAAACTGAAATAATTTATAAATGCCGAATAGCCCAATAAATATTTGAAATAAAAGCAGATAGTTGAAGTAATTAAGTGAACAGTAATTTGACAATAGAGGAAAATTGCGCTTGATGTCGTAGGCAACTAACTATACAAGAGTGAGGGTAAGGTTGTATGTCAAAGTTGTATGAAAATATAGACAGTATTTAAATAAGTATGATCTTAATTGTACATATAAATTTTTTATTTGTCTCGAATATAAATAATATGTTGCATTTTTTCAATGGAATTTACGTTGCAATACTCGAGATAAGGCAGTGTACATACGTCTAACAAATATGTTTCACGATGTATAAAAGCCCCACTTGGCTTATTGGATGTCTGGCAGTGTGATTTATGCTTTCTTTCTTGGAAATTGTAATTCTAACCAATAAACTTTGATGTTTATGTCGATTTTGGAGATTATGTTTATCTACGAGGAGGTACCTACGGAATCATGCGACGGAAGTGTAAAGAAGGTGTACATAGCAGTAAGAATAAAATAATCAACGTACTTAGTATACTTTGATTTGCAAATACCAGAAATTAGTTGCTGTAATTGGTGATTTACTGCCATAATTTACAAAAAATGTATAAAATTGCGTCTTCTGTCATGTACACTTGTCCACCTGACAAATCATTTTATTCAAAATATTTCAACACAGTGACAAAGTTATGGAAAATAAACCATGATCTTCCTAAATTTTTATAATGATGCATGGACACAATTAGCATATTATTCTCGGGGCGCACGAATTAGAGGCGCAACGAATATTCAACAAGATTCGAAAAATTGGTTTAATATAACTTAAACAGAATATTCAGTGAGGCCAAATAACTTTCACATAAAATAAAAAATATTCTGTAATAATTTCCTAAAAATGCAATTGTCAATTGAAATTGCAACTTAACCGAAAGGATTTAAAAAATGCTGTAACTTTTCGCTTACTTATTGTCAGTAATGTGTCGTAAAATGATTAGCTAGTGTAGATTGAAGAGCACCACAAAGTATGCTTCCAAAACATTTAATTTGTTGTTGAAAAATTTAATGTTGTTTTGTGAAGACATAAGGTGATTATTTACTATTAAACATTTGACATAACTTGATTTGTGTATCTAATATCAAAGATAGTAAGTGTTTGCCCAATATAAACAGAATTACAGAATGTGCAGTTCAATTTACAAAGACCCGACTTCAAAATGTAGTTAGTTGAGTATCTCACACTCAATAAACATTTAAGAACATTGGTATTAGTTTTGAAAGCTACTTTGTACTTCTTGTCCTTTGGTAATATGTGAGCTACTCTTTCTGATATATTTCCAAAATATCAAATGGATATGTATTTAGTTTCTTTCGGTTCTGCGTTAAGTGGATAAATGCTTTTGATAGATAATTTGTACTCTTGATTTTTATCTAAAGTGTTGATTATATTTGAAATGTAACCATTTGCTTATGCAGTTTGTTTTATAATTGATATTTCTTTATTGAAATTTGTTTGGTCTAATAGTAATGACATTGCTCTATGTACTAATGGATTTATATGCAGCTAATTTATGTATTTTATGGTGACATGAACCGTTTGGCATTGTAATGTCTATATGTGTAGGTTTTCTGCATATGGAGAATTCAAACTTGTTTCTATGTTTAAATCTAGAAAATTAATGTCTCTATTTTGTTCTTTCTCTAGTGTAAATTTCATGTTAGGATGTAAACTGTCAATATTAATTAAAATCGACACTTTAGCTAAAAATCAAGAGTACACATTATCTATCAAAAGCATTTACCCAAATAACGCAGAATCGAAAGAATATAAATACATATCAATTTCATATTTTGGAAAAATAGCAGAAAAAGTATTACATATTACAAAAGAACAAGAAGTACAAAGTGGCTTTCAAAACTAATACCAATGTTCTGAAATGTTTATTTAAGGTGATAGATTTAACTAACGACGCGTATTTATAAATTGAAATGTATATTCTGTAATTCTGTTTATATTGGATAGATACAGATACTAGATACAAAGAACACGTTAAATGTTACAAATCTAAACACAGACAAATCAAATTATGCTAAACATTTAACAGTAAATAATCACCTTAGGACTTCACAAAACAACCTTACATTTTTGCATAATAAAAAAGACAAATTAGATGTTTTGAAAGCATTCGAAATTTATAGACATAAACAGAAGGTATAATTAATGAAAGAACAAGTTGACCTTATAGACCTTTAGACCTTTAACACGTATTTTAAATATAGAATTATAATTTACATCAAGTTTGCTGTTTTACCTTAATTATTTGTTACCATAACTACTTGTTTGTTATTTTTCTTATATATTTTCTCTTGGTAATGATACATGTTGTATTAAAACGCGTAGAGAAATAAATAATTATACAAAAGAAATTGTGGAATTATATTGTATTTTAAATATTAGCGCTATTAATTAGTTTACAGTAAAAATCATGATATATTTTATCAACTCTGATTATGTGCTGCTCTCATTGATCTACTAGTCCAAGTTTAATTGCGTTATATTCAATTGAAAAAAATCAAAATATTTATGTACCTACCTACATTTATTTTTATTTTTCATGTGTCTTAATTTTGTTTTCGTCAATGTGCATGTACTGAATTTTTAATAACGTGTATAGTCAACCTAATTTTATCGACCAAAAGTAGATATGCAGAGGAAATAAATAAACATTGCTTCCTTGCAGTTTGCCATATCCGTAATCACAAGCTACTTATTTTTTAAATAAATATTTAGGTTAAATTTGCTTCAGAATATGATACAAAAGATTTACGTAAAAAATAACAAAAAGTTATATTAACTTCACTGTAGAATGAATGGCATTCTACAGTGAAGTTAATTCCGTTTACACAAAGCGTAATTTATTTCAGTTACATAGCCCGAATATTCGGCTTATACGGTGAATAGTTTTGTTTAATATTCGGCTGGTTTTTGAAAAAGCAGCCAAATATTCGTTATTTGGCCAGTAACCAAAAATACAATTCGTTGTATCTCTGGCTGGAATGCTGATTTAGTACAGAAAAACTTTTAATCAAGTATAAAGGTACATAGGTCTTACAACAGTTGGGAGATATTAAATTAAAAATTAAAAAATGAGCAAGGGAGCCACAGGGGAAATGGTCTCCCTACACTCTTGTATGCGCTAGTGAAAAGTGGCGACTAAGGAGATCGGAGTGCGAGTCTAGATGTGAATTAGATCCATCTACAAGACGAATTCGTCCTCCGGGTCCGTGTAGTACCCGTCACTCAAACTTCGAGAGCTATACACCTACATACTGCCTGGAAAATTGAACTGTTCATACAGTCTAATGTTTTTTACAGCACCGCTCACACAATAATGTGTAGAGTGCTTTGAAAGTTTATTTGTTTAACCAACAATCCCAAATAAATATAAAACCGAAAGTATATTTTTTGGTGTGCTGTTAATAGCACCTCCTAGAGCTCCCCTAGTTGCGCTTATGAACCTTATCATCCTTAAGTCCAAGTTCTGAAATTACGTAAATACTGGGAAAAGGGTTTCCGCCGAACGTAGTTTTTCTGAACTGAAGAGAAACAATTTTATGGGAAATTCCACACGATAAAGATTTTCTCATTTAGCCCATTTGATGAATTTGCAAAGAAAAGTAGGATAGTTTTTACTTTTAAAAATATTTATTTGTATTAGTTGGCCTGCCGTTACTCATACTGGAAAAAAATATTGTGGATGACTCCATCAAATTTTCGTGTCAACCGGGTCTAACATGTATGACGGCCATCAACAAATGTTTAGTTATGAATAATTAGTATTGACAAACTAAAAATGTAACGAGTTGTCTGCCTAGGTCTAAAACAATAAATTTCCGGACGATTCTTAGGATTGGAAAGATAGTATTACCATGGGAAGCACAAAAATACATTTATATTACATAATGTAATGGTACCAGTATTTAAATAAATGGTTAATAAGTGTTTTGTGGGTAAATAGTTTAATCAAAATAATCACAAATAAATATTATAGCGAAAGTATTTTTTTGGGGGTACTTAAAGGTATGGCCAAATGTCTCTAGAGGGAATAGCGTACGTGGCATTGACTAGAGTAAATTGTCATAGTGCAACATAACAAATTATTTATTTATAAAAATTTATTGATTTGAAAAGTACCATCTCTAGGTAGCTCAACCCAACGGTAAGCTACTTTACAAGTTAATCTTAATGGATATATAACACGCAAGATAGCAGGTATCTGCGATATCTGTTATTTCTTGGTAATATTTGGGTGGTTTAAAGTTAACTAAAAATCCAGGTATCTAATTGTTGTAGATTAAAATTATGGTTTAAAAAGTATTTGTATGTGCTCCAGTTTTGTTTGAAAAATAAAACATACTTTTTTATCTTGTGTTAGATATTGTTACCCACACTTCTAAAAAATTTTATGATTCTAAAATTACAGAAATGTATATATGGCTTGGAAATTTACGTAAATGTTTCTGGGCAACCTGGAAAAGTCTAGGAATATCATTGCTCTTGTCTAATTTCAACTATTGCGAAACAATATATTGCCATGCAAAACGAATTATGATATTAAAAAATTTGAAAAATGTTAAAAATCGTGATAAAAGGCATATTTTTTGGCATCAGGTGTTTTACCCCAAAAATTGAAGGACTGTAACTGGTTGAACATGCTAAATAAGATATTCTTGCGCGCAGCATACTTTTTTTTTAAAACACTTAATTCTACAACACCACCTTACCTATACCCATAAAATTTAATTATTACCCATTAGTTCTTAGCTGCTTTTCCAGGACAAATAGGAATGATCAATACTGTACAATGACAATGTTTGCATTCGAAAAAATAATTTGACCGTTTCCCTACGAAAACTGGTGTATAAAAATTGAGTTTACCATGTTGGCCTAAAGATGGCCGGCATGGTAAAACTACAAAATTTAGTTCTTGACCATGGAAACAATGGTTTTGGCCGTTTTCTCACAAAATTTGGCATACAAATACAAATTTTCAATATGTTGGGCAAATTCCACTACGTGAACCCATGTACAAAGTTTAACGAAAATCGTCGTAGCAAAAAATCTGACATTATAGATCCAAGTGTTCAAAACGATCATCTTGTTAATCATCTTTTTGAATTCTTGCGTGCACCACATTGTTTCAAGTGTTTCTCAGTGACATTCAGGGATCCCGCCCCTAATTTTTTTCTTTAATTCTTCTCGACTTGATAATGTTTTGCATACTTACTTCATTTTTAACTATTCCCAAAGAATAAAACATCACACAATCAGATCTGATCTTTAATACGGCAAATGTATTCTTTCTACGCTACTTACGAAAAATAAAGCGATTGGCATCATTCCAGGCGCCCTAGATCGAAAAATAAAAAATTAAATAAAAAGTACTGCACTTAAGGAGTTTTATCATCTTCTTGTTACCGTTTAGCGAATAACGAAAAGTATTTTGAACATTTAATTGGAATTTAGATATTAACGATGTGCTTCTTAACTTTGCTTAATTATTAGTATTACTAATTACTACTTAAAATTAAAATTATTTGAACTAGATATTGTTATTTATTTTTTATTTGCAGTTTCTACAGAATAATCCAAAAATGTGGCAACGTCGCCGATATTATTTTTGAACTCAGTATATTAGGTTACCCACACGCGCCGAAATAATGAGCTCACCATATTTATATTACCATAAACGGACAGTTTCGACAATTTTTCTCGAAATTACTGTGTTGTCAGATTTCAGAAAGTAGCAGTGATAGAAAATTGCAGTAAAAAGAAATATGGTGCTGTATTTTAAGTATCCGCAACAGATGAATCCAAAAATGTGGCAAGGTCGCCGATACAATTTTCAAATTCAACATTTTTAAATTTCTTTGTGTCCAAATTTTATTAATTTTAATTGGGTGCTTTTTGATATATTCGACCGTTTCGGGACTTGGTTGCATAGTATTCTGCACTACCGTAATTACTTTCTAAAGCGGAAAAGTGCTATCTAAACCGCCAAAACGTTTGTGTTTATAGTTAATAGAAAAGCTAGAGGAATGCATGACATTAAATGAATATTTTCCCCTGCCACTACAACATATTATTACCTCAACCAATTATAATGTAGACTTTCTCTTTTTAAGAATTTGTAGCCCTATTGTTCAGTATCTTTGATAATACAGCACACGACATAACTACCTAACCTATCGTTTAAATTAGTGTTTCTTGTTACTTCATTTATATAATTTACGTATGCGTTAAATAAAACTTCTATTCAGAACAAAATTTTGTGCTTTTATTCAAGATGACAAGTAATGTAGGAGATAAGGAGAAATAACTGTTTGCTTCTTATTACTCATTACTTTGCAAAAGTACGTGATAATGGTGTACGAAAGTAGGAAGTGAATGATTTGCCTATACAGGGTGTCTGTGAAAGGTTGGGAAATCTCGAAACTGGAGACACTAGAGTCCAAAGATATCCATTGAACCGAACATACGTTTGTTCAAATATTGATAGGTAAAAAGATACAGGGTGTCAAAGTTGTAATTTTATTTTCTATTTTTCCTTATTGCTTAACAAGTTTTTTAGATTTTTGCATGTTACTCGGTATATGGGGGTTTTTTGGTATGAAAAATAAGATTCTGCCCTTAATTTTGGTCGGACTTGTAGAGGGCGCGACATACAGCATTATTTTAGTAAATAACCTGTCAGAAAATAATGTTGTTTGTAATGTTTATTATAAGATTGCCTTCGGTGTCACTAATAATTATCAGTTAAAATTTTGTTCTAAACTTAATACGTTATGGAGTATACGTTTGTCGAATATGCTGACATGCATTTAATGTATGGGTTAGCACGATCTAACGCTTTAAGAGCTCGAAGATTGTACGCCGAAAGATTTCCCAATAGACAATTGCCCAATTCAAAGACTTTCCAACATATTGATCAGCGGTTACAAGAAACTGGTAAGAAACTTTGATTATTTTAAGTAGTAAAGGGATGTGAAATTACATTTAACATTAACTTTATGAAGGTAGTTTTATGCCAAATATGGGCCGACATGGTGGAGTTCCCAGAACTATACGTACAGTTGAATTGGAAGAAAATGTTCTGGATGCTGTCGCTGCAGATCCTACAATTAGTGTTAGGAATGTAGCACACGAATTACAGGTTTCAAAATGTACAGTAAACAGCATTTTTCGAGAGCAACTGCTGCATCCATACCACATTCAAAAAGTACAAGGTTTAAGCGTGGATGACTACCCTGCAAGAGTAGAATTTTCTACATGGCTCTTAGAGAGGTTTAACCAAGATAATGAATTTACTGACTTAATATTATTTTCGGACGAAGCAGGATTTAGTAGGGACAGGCCCATCAACTCGCATAATCTACACATTTATGCAGACGAAAACCCCCACGGTATAAGACAAACCCGGCATCAAGTACAATTTCAAATTAATTTATGGGCAGGAATAATTGGACATTATGTAATAGGACCTGTTGCGTTACCACCTAGACTAAATGGCCAAAGATATTTAGAATTTCTTGAAGCACAATTACCCAATCTGTTAGAAGATCTTCCATTGCAAACACGAATGAACATATGGTTTATGCACGATGGTGCTCCACCTCATTTTAGCTTATTAGTTAGAGAGCATTTAAATAGAGTATATCCAGACCGATGGATAGGCCGATCAGGACCTGTGTCCTGGCTGCCTACATAACCGGATTTAAATCCTTCGGATTTCTTCTTCTGGGGTGAATTGAAACAACGTGTTTATAATACTCCCGTGGAAACCAAGAATGAACTACAGCAAAGAATTTTTCACCATGCCCAGGAAACAAAGAATTAACGTTCAAATACTTTGGATGATGCTACAATCATTAGTTCGTCGTGCTCGGGAGTGCATTAGGCAAGGTGGTGCTCATTTTGAACAATTTGTGTAGTTATTCTTTAGTTAATAGTTTCCTTTAAATTTTCTATTTTATTCAGTATGTCTTTTTTTAAATAGTTTCTAATAAAACTGTAATTCTTTTTGTAATGTATGAATCTTTTTATTAATCTTTGAGCTTCTAAAGCATTAAATCGGGCCAATCCGTACATTAAATGTTCGATTAAATGTATATCAGCATTATTCAACAAACGTATACTCCATAACGTTTTAAGTTTAGAACAAAATTTTAACTGATAATTATTAGTGACACTGAAGGTAATCTTATAATAAACATTAGAAACCATAGCAAGACTATGAGGATGTTTTTTAGAGTAACTTGATTTATGTTAAAAAAATATGGAGTACACTGAATTCAAAATGCATTGATACGTTTAAAAGCAAATATCTCAGAAACTATTAAATTTAAGCACTCCTGACAAGTACATCTTTTTTGTTGAGAAAGGAGTACATCTTTTTTGTTGAGAAAGGACGAGAGATTCAGATTTTTCGATCAATTGCATACAGGGTGGCGCAAAGATTTTCTGACAGGTTATTTACTAAAATAATGCTGTATGTGGCGCCCTCTACAAATCTGGCCAAAATTAAGAGAAGAATCTTATTTCTCATACCAAAAAAACCCCATATACCGAGTTTCATGCAAAAATCTAAATAGTGTAAAATAATTTACAATGTAATTCAAGGTTAACCGGTTACATTATCATGCATTCAGACAAAATATCCTCTTTAACGCTAACAAAATGTCTTGGTAAACTATATTAAAAGAAATTAACCTTAAATGTAAGAAAGATTAATCTAGTGAAGGTTTAATATCTTATGTTGCCATAAGAAGAACACGCTTCTTAAGCCAATATAAGATATCTTGGAAGAGTCACTATAACAATTTGAATATTTAAATGAAATTTGGGTTTTTCAGAATGGTATGACAGGCCATTCCTACCCAGATGATAGTAAGAAGAGTGTAGGTACTACAAAGCCTGCAAAGAGATTGCTAATGAATCCTGAGTGTATTAAATTTTACATCACTTGTTTTAGATACATTATTCTTCACGTTAGTAATGCAAATGGCGGAGCTGGCCATATATTCGTTCTAATGGAAATTACCACGCTATACAGCAGCACATTTTTTCTAGTTTTTAGAATCAACTACTAAAAACGCATGTCCATGATAATAGTAGAAAAAGTCCGTAATGCTGTAAAAAACTGAATATAGAAGGTTTCGTCCAATTAATTGTAGTTGTACACAGTATTTATGATCTAAGTTTAGTCAGTTTGCTTTATAAAATAATTACCTAAAAAAGTTGGTGTTTAAATTGTGCTTACATATGATATTGAAGATATTATTTATGAAAACTTAACTACATGAAATTAAAATCCAAAATTGACTATGAATAAGGTAGGTATGTATCGCTGTACTTATCATTCCAAAAAAATTCCTACATATGAATAATATGAATAGCACGATGGAACTCATAATTTTCAGAAACTAATATTTAAGATTAATGTATAGCCCTAACCTTAAAATTGTTATATGCACGCGTATCGTATAATAAATAGAAATACGGACGTTTTGTAAATATATAATAGGTTAAGTGCGCAAACAACCTTTACCCAAACTTCCCCTGTTATAAAGTAGAGGCAATAAAAAAACACTAAAAACCCAGGGAACATAATTAAAATAATACTTAACAAAACACAAATTTTAGTTTTCTGTGAACGCTAGAAAGAATTAAAAAAACCACAAAAATCAAATTTCATTGCGCGGCTTAGAACGGTGTTGAGGAAAAAGTATAAATATAAACACAATGCAAACACGTAACCTAACAACACAAATTCAAGTCGAATGAAGTATGCAAAGAGTGCTGTCGCTGTTGTAAATCATATGGTGTGACGTTTTCAAAAGCTCCATGAAGGTCGATAACTTTAAATATTAATTATAAAAGAACTATTAATACAACGTGGTTATGATTGTGCATCAGAGCGGATAAACAGCAATATATGTATATTCAACAAAGTTGAAGCTTACTATAACAGTGCGTATAAAACACACGATTTGCTGTGATACCATTTTCCTCTCTAGTGTCTTAATTTATGCACTGTTAATGTGTTTTTGTTCATTTTACTCGTTAGCTTCAACTTTCCCACCTAAGACGAAAATATAAATTAAACAAACTTGAGTATCGCCCTTTTAATTAACACAATTCATGAAACAACGTTAATCATCTGTCTTCGTAGCCGTGTGAGATAGGCTAATAAGCCGTAGAATACTTTTCATTTACTCGTTTTTTAATGAATTGGCTCAAATAACCGAAATTTATTTTGATTTGTAACGTTGGAAGTGTTTTTTAACTTAATTTTTTTTATAATAAACGGCTAATTTTTTCAAAAAATAAAACAAGCACAATTACCACTATTAAAGAACGTTAAGATCACCTAGATATGCTGTAAATCCACTATCAACTTAGTACATCATGGTTTTATTTTTGTCGAAAAGTCTACAATGGAACAATAAAACTTAGCTTTGATACTAGATGTAAAGAGCCACAATAATTGCTGTGTTCAGTGGGAAGCAAAGTTAAGATATATAAACCTCCAACTAACTTATATATATACAAAAACAAACCCAGAAATAGGATTTGGCACATTAATTAAAGACGCACATACTTTTTTACTTTTTAATGTCTAGGTACATATCTGTATAATTATCACAGCATTATACTGATCTTACGTATACCGGGTGTCCAAAACATCACGCGACGTAAGATTGTGGCTTCGCCGTTTATTTCTCATTAAAATCATTTATACAAAATTTATATGGTTCCAATACGTGCACAACTTAAAAATATTTTAGCACCTACAGGATGATTCGTAAAAGTAGGGGGGATATCAACTTTTTTATTCTAAATAGAACACCCTGTATATCATTACATTTTTTGATAGCCTAGTGAATAAAGCTTTTCAACGAAGTATACATTTGTATATATAAAATGCAACGTTGCGAAGTTATTTAACAAAAATGTATTTTTTTCCTGAATGTAAGGTTAGCAATAAAAATTAATTCTTGGTTTATTTTCTAAGTTTAGACAAATTAGTTCAGGGATATAATTAAGCTAGGTATAGGCTTTGAAAAGATGTAAACGTTTTATGGATATATTGAATACGGGAGAGAAGACATCATGGTCAACGTACATCAATTCTCTTATTTCAAATGGAACACCCTGTATATTTTGATATGGGCGAATAATACTCTTAAAGATCTAACTTTTATCTAAATACATTGATACCGCTAAAGTTTATAGTTTTTAAAATATTTCCATTTTTTAAATTTTTCTATAATTATTTTTTAATATAACGATTTAATAGAGTGCCATCCATGATTTAAAAACGATAAAACAAAATTTTAATATGTCAATTAGGTGTATTTTAACTTGACTTCTTTCAAAGCTACTTTTTCACTACATTTGTATTTAGAAGAAAACTTCAATTAAGAGAAGTTAACTCTAAATTTTAAAATGAAATATACGAAGAACGAATTAATTCAAATGATTTACATAATGGAAGAAACCCAAGGTAATTGTTTACTTGCTTCTAGAATTTATAAACAAACATTTCCCGATATCCGTTGTCCAGATGAACGAGTTCTTGAAAATTTAAAAAGTAGATTTGAGGAAACCGGATCGATTGCATATAAAAAGAACAATTGTCCAAAACCTGTAAACAACGAGGAAACTCAACTAGTGGTGCTTCAAGCTATACAAGAACACCCTCATATAAGTATTAGAAAAATTACAGTGGAACATTATTTACAGAAATCAACAATACACAATATAATTAATTAATATAAATACCATCCATACAAGACAACTTCACCAGGCATTGGATGAACATGATTTTGAAAATAGATTAAATTACTGTCGTTGGGGATTGCAACAACCACATAATTTTTTTAATACAGTTATGATGACAGACGAATCTACTTTTCATAACAATTATTTTGTAAATCGACATAATTGTCATCATTACGCCATCGAAAATCCACATATAATTAGCTACAGAATCAATCAGCATCGATGGAGTCTCAATGTTTGGGCTGGTATTATTGGCAATAGATTATTAGGACCCTATTTATTGGAAAACAATTTAAATGCAGTAAATTATTTAAATTTATTGTGAACCAACGTGCTACCATGGATTAAAGAGAACATCCCATTCGCTAATGAGGAAATATGGTTCCAATATGATGCCGCTCCTGCACATTCGGCTCGTGATGTGACGGAGTTTTTAAATCAGCAATTTCCTGATCGTTGGATAGGTCATTATGGGCCTACCAGGTGGTCAGCTAGATCACCCGATCTGACTTTCATGGACAATTTTTTATGGGGCTACATTAAAAATGAAGTTTATAGAACATCGCCGACTACTGCAGAAAATATGAGGGAAAGAATTCAACAAGTGTTTCGTAATGTACCTCAACAAATGTTGCATAATTTACAACGTTCCTACAGACAACGATTGAATCAGTGCATTGAGGGGAGGCATATTTACGAGAGTTTTTTTAAGTGAACATGTGCATATGTTTGACTTACCTACTTCTTGTTCTTGTTAATTGTTTGTTTATTATTTCAATATTACATTGTTTAGTTTATTGTTAAAAATATTTAATAAAATTAATTATTACTATTACAAATCTGGTATTGTGACTTGAAATCATGGCACTCTATTAAATCGTTATGTTATAAAATAATTATAGAAAAATTAAGAAAATGGAAATATTTTAAAAACTATAATTTTTAACGGTATCAATGTATTTAGATAAAAATTAGGTCTTTAAGAGTACTATTCACCCATATCAAAATATACAGGGTGTTCCATTTGAAATAAGAGAATTGATGTACGTTGGACATGTTAAAGTTTCACACGGAGCATTCTCTCCCATATTCAATATATCAATAAAACATTTACATCTTTTCAAAGCCTACATCTAGTTTAATTATATCCCTGGACTAATTTGTCTCAACTTAGATAATAAACCAAGAATTAATTTTTATTGCTAACCTTACATTCAGGAAAAAAATACATTTTTGTTAAATAACTTGGCAAGGTTGCATTTTATATGTACAAATGTATACATCGTTGAGAAGCTTATTCATTAAGCTATCCAAAAATGTAATGATATACAGGGTGTTCCATTTAAAATAAAAAAGTTGATACCCCCTCACCCCTACTTTTACGAATCACCCTGTAGGTGCTAAAATATTTTTAAGTTGTGCGCGTATTGGAACCATATAACTTTTGTTTGGACACCCAGTATAGTTCAAATTAATGAAATATACACATTCTATTTTCAATGGATATACGAGTAAAATCGTTTGGTATACTTGTTTTTACCAAAACATACAAACAAGTTCGCTGATTCGTTAATCACGAACCAAACGATTATTTTTTCAGAATAATATTTAGTGAACTGTATATTTTAAATTCACTTCCGTTTACTTGTGAATTTAACGTACTCCAAATAAATATTCTTTAAATAAATTTATTAACATAATATGTACAAAATATTGTATTAACAACAGGAAAAATTATCTCCATTGATGACATAACCGACGATCATTTTTATTCTTGTTCTCATTGATATCTATGCCGTACACTGGGAACTTACCAATTGCGATTGGACTTGATTTGTGTCAAAAATAATGTTTAGTTAGTTTAAATGCTATTCATAACTTTCATTGTAATATCAAACAAAGACAAACGCTACATAGGTTACATTGTTGTATTGTGACGATTGACTTAAGACTGCGCGTCGATGTGCACCACATGCGTAAGCTAAAGGAGAGGTAAATGGGTCTAAATACTGTTCAAACAGATTATATACAGGATGGTTCTTAAGAAATGCCGGAGTAATTTATTCTGCCATAACACGATTTTTATTGCATATTCTTTTCTAAATCAGATAGTATGTTAGCCTTTTCCGTTAGAGAGCGGGCTGAGCACTTATCTTTTCTGGTTGTTATGATTTATACAATGTATTATCTTCATTTCAGAAATATAAATTAGCATTCAACATAGTACACTAAAATCATCATACCATGCGTTTTTTCTTTTGTGTTTTTATATAATTTATTAAAGTCTTGACGGTACGAATCATCACTAGCGTTTAATATTTACTGACAACAGTTGCAATTGTTGAGGCAGACAAATCTTGTAAATATGTATATTATTACATGATTTTCAAATTAGCGAAAACTGATTTAAAGAAAGTTGAACTATTTTGCTATAATCGCAAACACAGACGGACGTGACAAATCAGACTGATATGACGAAATTATATGGTGAATTGTCCATAGGCGGAGTTCCGATGTGGAAACAACCAACCATTACATATACTCAACCAAACTTTTGATATTTAACATTAACAAAAAAAAGTTAAATTTAAGCATGGTGTAATCTTTGATAAAGAGGAATGAATCAGTTTAAAATAGACTTATAATAAATTATTACCAAGTTTGTGTGAACTAGGACCATTTATTTAGCTGCAATTAATTTCCGCGGAATTTGAGTACTTTTCTTGTGTGTACTTTATAACGGGCAAAACGTAGGATTCTAACTAGGAGGCTTTAACCCAGCACAATTGAGCAAGTATAACCCAGCAGCTAGTGAAGTGATTAGAGAACTTATTTATTTGTGCGAGTGAAGCAAAAAATCCTATCTTACATAGAAAATACCTGCTATGAATGACACAACATGGATAATGGCGTAACATTTGATTTTACCTAAGGCGAAATTATTATGTAAAACTATACAACAAAATGATGCATAACAGTTACATAAAACGCCATTTAACGTTTTTCACATGTGAGATTGGAGAATATGCAAATTTGATCACATGGCATTGTCTAAATCATTGACTAGAATTATGAATTGGAGGTGCAATATCTGAAGCTAATGGAATTAACTATTTTCAAATATTTATGGACAAGCTGTATACTTTATATAATCAATCTCCGAAAAACCAAAGAGAAATTAAACAATGTGCTGCTAGCTTAGGAGAAGAAATTAAAAGAATTGAAAGAATATTTAATGCATGATGGGTTGCTAGCAATCGGTAAAACTTTGCATCTTGGTGCCAACATTTTGAATACACCAGTAAAGGAAACATCCGAAGCAACAGAATTATGCATGTTTATCGGGCTGACTTTCATCTAAACAGTTTGTTCAAAATTTAGCCTTGATGTACGATGTGTTGTTTGATCTGAGAGTTGTTTCCGAGTCCTTGCAAAAAAGAGATTCAACAATTGTAGATGAAGATAAATTGATTTGCTGTATAATTCATTACCTTGAAAGTCCAAAAAATGTGCAAAATGGGAAGAAATCGGTGCAAGTTTTAGGCGCGTTAATGAAACTGTTGAAGGAATACCAAGTTCTGACATTCTCAAAGAATTAAGAATACTTGAACCAAGCGAGTGGGCATCTGAAATTAAGCTTAGGTTTAGTGAAACGGAAATAGTCTCTCTGTATGTGTGTTAATATATCTGTTATTAAATCTCTAAATTCCTACAAGGATTATTTAGCTAATGGTGGTCGTAGCGTACCCACAGATTTGGAACCATTGAGTAGTTACACTAATATTACACCTTGCAGTTCTGCTGGTTTCCAATGGCGGTTACTACTAAAGTGCTCCGGTGCTCACGCACCACCTGAATAAAATAAAACATGAAATATATTCCTGCAGACTGCAATCAGTCAAACTAAGTAACAAATTTAAAATATTAATTCACAGATATTATTTATTTTTGGCTATTATATTACTTTATAGCGCATAGTAAGTAAATTCTACTTAAAATATGCGCCGCTAAGTATCGAAGTATCGCGCAGTGTGCTCTAGCAATCGGAGCACGGGAATCTTTAGCTCTCGGCTTCTAATTACATACTCGGGCGGATTCAGGCTAGCCGTCAAATGCGTTTCTAACCAGACGACGGTGCGCAGTTGCAACAAGAGGTTGTTCATTTGTGATTGTAACGCAATAATTCTAACGTAAGGGTAACAGTGTGAATTTTAAAATGAATTCGGTGCAATTTATTTTGAAAAACCTTTTTCTACTTTGCCATTGGAGCAAAAGATGGAAATTAAACTTATTGAAAGACCTACACCATATATTATACGCCGTAAAAAGTAAAAATAAACAATGTGTGATAACTTTTAACAAAGAATTATACAAAAAACATGTGTGGATATGCGGATGTGAAACTGTAAATGCTACGAAAATGTAAACTTTCAGCATTAACACTCATAATAAAATAAATCGATAACACTTACAGTTATTTTCGTCAGTAGTAATGTTTGTTAAAAAGTGTTAAAGATGTTGTAAACAATTTTGTCAAATTTGAAAAATTTTTCAAATTTGACAAAATTTAAGGAAAATTAAGGAAAGTTATCCAAATGCTCAATATATTCACAAAGTTGAATTTAGTTATGTTGAATTCCGCATACATCAATCACAGTGTACGTATATTTTTTGCTAATTTGAGTGGAATTTGATCCTTTGTCTCAAACTCTCACCAGCGAACATCCGTTCTGGACAGTGTAATTCGCAAAATAATATTACCCCGGACTGTTAGGTGGAACTTTAATTCAAGAAATGTTAATACTGTATTAGAGTACAGAGAAGAGCGTATCGAATGTATGGAAGAAATTGAGTATAGTGATAATATAAAACATAAAACAACAATTGAGCAAGCTTCTGGACTTAAACGCATGCCAAAACATGAAGATTTTTAATTTTGGCTAAAGATACTCCATAAAATAGTGCCGTATGTGGATATCCTATACAATCAGCTACAAAAACGAGAAATCGATACGGTTTATGTAAAAAGTAGCATTGAAAAGTTCACGGATTAAATTTCTAACATACGAAATAATATTGGTTCGACTGCCAATATTCAAGAAGATGATGTAGAGAACAAGAATAATCAAGAAACACGAAAGAGAAGACGAATAAAGACATTCACAGGAACAAAAAATAGAGAAGCCAAAGAAGGTTGCGATGTCATAATCAGTGAAACAAGAGCCAGATCCAAATTCACAGGTCACCTTATTGCATCAAACCTATTCCAATCTTCAAAGTATCAGGACTACGCAAAAAATTTTCCTGGCCCGTATTTGTGAAGTACGGTAGAGGCATGTCCCCATTTGGATGCAGAGATTAAAAATTGGTGTACGAGAGGGAAGAATTTCGCAATATTTCTGGAGCCCTCTCATTTTTTTCATTTATTAAGTGAAACCAACTTCATGTTGTTTTTCAAGAGACAATCAGATTGCTGGAGATAATTATCACAATACCGATGTCATCTGCAGAAGTTGAAAGATGTTTTTCAACTCTAAAGCAAATAAAAACCTTTTTAAGAAATTCTATGTGTGAAGAGAGGCTATCTGCGCTTGCTATGTTGTTTATAGAACGAAATCTTATCACCAACACACCGGATTTTAACAACAAAGTAGTGGGAATTTTTGCAAAAACTAAAAAACGCAAAATTTAACTCCAATATAAACAAAATTAATAAATGTTATTAATTATTTTATTAATAAAAAAAAAACAAAAATTCAATACCTAGAGGACCACCTATTTTTTCAGCCAGTACCGCCACTGGTGGTTTCAGTAGTATTATAGTAACAGAGTAAAGATCTCGCATTTTTATTGATCGTGTAGCAAGTTTGATGTTTATAAAACACCACAATTCGCTATTAGAATTGTGGAATCCAAATCTTTACGTTTGTATTTGGTTGCGGTCTCATCGGTCTGGTATTGATACTCAAACAGACAGAGTACGTCCCAGAGAAGTAAACAGAAGTAAATATATAACTATAAGAAATGATTTTTTTTCTTTCTTATTTCATTCATGTACCTAGATGGGGAACATAAGATCCCCCTTCCAAACATTATTGGTGCCACTCACCGCTTTGAGCCGTTCCGGTACAATCGTTTTTTAGCAATACACTAGTGGACACCGCATAAGAAGAATTAAAACTAAAAGCAACGTCACAAAGTTAAGTGTTAACCCAAACCGTACTGTTACTAACGATACCAATAACTGCACTAAGTGGAGAAAGGAGTTTCTCTGAGTTAAAATTAATTATGAACTTTTTACGTTCCACTACTACACAAATCGTTTTAATAGTTTGGCCATTTTGGTAATTGAGCATGAAATTGCTGATCAAGTAAATTTAAAAGATGTAGTAAAAGTTTGTAGGACTGAAAGTGAGTTTTTTGAGATTTTAGCGTAGTTGACGTTATTTTATTTTCAATGGCATTTTGATTGATTGCGTAATAATGCACATTTTTATTAGCATTTAAAAATGGAAAAAAGTGTAGGGCGAACAATTTTTGGCAAAATACACATATTCTTAATTAATGTCGACTGTTTTGTACTACTTGATTGTCAATATGATGTTATATTACATGTTTCTTTCTAAATGTATGCTGTAGATGCGGGATAATGAAGAGAAACTATTTTCAATGATAATTCTTAATGCAATGTGTGGCATGGGGTGCACAAAGTGATAAAGGACTTATGTCCCAGTAATTTTTGGTCAAATTTAGTCAAAGTTTTTCGAGTCTGCAGACTCATAGTTGAGTCGCACTACATAGACTAAGAGCAATTCCATAAACTAATAAGAATCTTAAGCTTTAAAACACAATAATAAATTAATCAATAGTAAAATGCAATCGGTAAGAAACCAGAGTATTACCCGTACACATGATGCAGGATGTAAAACAATGAAATTAAGAACGTTATAACGATGATGAGTGGTGACTTCAAAAGTACTATTTAAAAACCGTAAACTATCGATTTTGGCATATAGTAAGCAAACACATTTAGTTAAGAGTTCTTTTTTATCATCCCAAACTTTCATGCAGTGATTTTAAAAATGTATTTTCGAACGAATATCTGAGATAAATATATTGTTATCGTATACATCCTGTCTCTACACTGTGACAAATTAAATCATATCTTAAAGTTGGTATAACTGCAAAGCATAACAGAAATAACATTTAATTCAAAATAATTGGCAGAATAAGATAATTAAATGATGTGTTTTGTAATATGAGACATTTGGAGTATGACCTATTTCAGAACAATTCAAAAGAAAAAATTAAAAAATAAATTGACAATTTGGTTTTATGATAAAGAGGGCATTTTCTCTTTCCAATTAGTAGGAATAAATGTAATTCTAGACTTAATGTTTCTTTTGGTTAAATCTAAGCAGCAGACAAAAATTTGTCTAATTAACGCGATTATGGTTACTTGAATAAATGTATTTAATTGTCGTGTATTAATGAGAGACAAGTTGAAATAAAGCTTTAATTATATGGACCAAAGCTATTAATAAGATGGCATTAAAACTTATATGTGAAGGTCACATAGATCATCATCAATTGTGAAATAGCACGTACGGTACTGTATTTTCAATAAACGAGAACTCGAGTAATACTTCATCTAAAAAGCATCAGGCAGCACCCTGACCCAATTTTTAACACCTTGACACACTTTATTTCTAGTATATTTATCTGATAAATATATAAATGAAATTTAGCAAAATTATGAGTTTAGAGTGTATATTAAGCCTAGGAAGTGAAACACAAAAGAATGTTAGAAAAGTGCAAGAATCAAGACAAAAAATATTTTCGATATGTAATGAATGAGTTCAAAACATGAATGAATCGATGATTTCAGTTGGAATAAACATTTCCTACCTTTATTGGGGTTGTAGCAAAATTTTGAGTAAAGGAAAAGCGCGACACTATATACGCACAGGAAGAGCAATAATACGAAAACTGACAACTTGACGAGACTGAAGATTTAATACAACATTGCTTATCGACTATGAGAGCAAATTACAAGGGCGCAACTTCGTCGCGCACTTATCGATACTAGTAGCGTTATCAACCACCCACCGACGCAATAGGGGTATAAAATGCTTAGTGGGAAATCCGCGGAAGATTCTATATTTTAAATTTTATTTTAGAAAATACACAGTAAATGTATTTTGTAATCAGACAAGAAAGCTTCGCTTTTAAACAGTTGCGAAATAAAAACACTTTAATGAAATCACTTAATGAATGCTGGAAAAATACGGTGTTTAATGAGAGCTTCGAAAAAAATTTTATTAAATCTTAGAAGACAAGATTTAATTGCTGCCCTAATCCCTTATCCTATTAAAGATGTGGACGGAAATAACACAGCAAAGACAAAAAGGTCGACTAGGAACAGTATCGAAAAAGCTCTACTTCGGATGTAAGCGTGCTTGAAACTATGTCATTCTTAAAACTACAAGATTGTTGGAGTATCATTTTTCATGAGGTTATTTCCAAGTACAGTGCTGTAATGCAGCGCCCGCTTTAGCGGTTATATCGCGCCAGACAAAAAGATACATTGCCGAACCCCTTAAGAATATTTTTTTAATAACCTTACATTTTTTTTTTTACTTCCATTTTTAATAAAAGCATATATTTAGAAACATGTAACATAACGTAATATCACAATCAAGTAGTACGAAACCGTACAAATTAATTAAGAAATATCTGTATCTAACCGAACAGTGACAAATAATGTTTTTGATTTTAAAATGCTATTAAAATGTGCATTATTGCACAATCAATCAAAAAGCCATTATGTTGAAAATAAAACAAGATAACATCAATATGAAATTTTAAACTTTCACCATTATTACCCATAATTAAAATACTTAGCTTTTGGGTTAATCTATACGTTTCGAAAATAATTATTATCGTCCGTATATTTACATATTGTTTAAGAACAAAAATATAAGAGTTTGATAAACGTATAAAGCCAACTATGGAATATAATTTTAGTAAAGAACAACAAGATCCTTAAAATACTTAGCTTTTACATATATATATATATATATATATATATATATATATATATATATATATATGTATATATTACAAGTTTTTGTTATGAACGAATAAGTTCAAAAGTAAATATATAATTAAAAATTATTATTAATTTTATTAAATACATAAATAAAAAGTTTACCTCGAGTAGGATTTGAACCTACGACCTGTACTTTGCTAGAGTATTCACGTCTATATTCGTGTCTATATGCGTGCCTATATTCGTATCCATATTCGTGTTCATATTCATGTCCACATTCATGTGCATATTCATGTTCATGTCCATGTTCATGTCCGTGTCCATGTCCGTGTTCATGTCCGTGTTCATGTCCGTGTTCATGTCCGTGTCCATGTCCGTGTTCATGTCCGTGTTCATGTTCATGTCCATGTTCATGTCCATGGCCATGTCCATGTCTATGTCCATGTCTATGCCTATGTGTCTATGTCTGTCTATATCTATGTATATATCTATGTATATATATATATATATATATATATATATATATATATATATATATATATATATACATGTGCAGTAACTATAAACGGACCAAAAAAATTAACATTTAAATACACACTTACCTGACCAATCATGGACCCAAACTCAACTACACGAACTTGTTACACAAATACCTCGCCCATGCTTTGTGCTGGGTGACTTCAATTGCCATAATAAGTTATGGGGTTCAGATAGAGACTCGCCAAAAGGATCAATACTAGAGGCTGTCATAAATGATAGCAAATTAACTATCCTAAACAACGGTAATTATACACATCTAAACGAATAAAATGGAAATATGAGTGCTATTGACCTGTCTTTAGCCTCGCCAGCCTTAGTACTATCAACGACATGGGCTGTAACAAATGATCTTCACAACAGTGATCACTTCTCCATTGAACTAAATCTAAACATCGAACATTTAGAATATCAATCCGAACCAAAATGGAACATACGTAGAGCAAATTGGGAAAAATTCCAAAAAGAACTAGTAGTACCTAACTGTGACGTTTGTGTTGACGAAGTGGTACAACTAATAAGTAAAGCAATTATTGATGCAGCAAACAAATCTATCCCAAAGAAAATATGGTGGTCTCCCGAAATTAAACAAGTCAACAAAAATAAAAAGCGCCTTCTACAAACCTAGAGGAAAACGTAATGCACAACTAAATTCTTGGCGTGAATATACATCATCTATTAACCGTAATACCAACTCTGCGGAGATGTGGCGCAAAGTAAAAAGCATTACAGGAACTAGCAAACCACCTATTCTTCCGGCACTTGACATAGAGAGAAAAATAACAAATGACACTATGCTAACATCCAATCTATTTGGTGAATATTTTCAGTATGTAACAAGTGACCAACAATACTCAAACGAATTAATAGAAATAAAGAAAGAAGCCGAAAAAAACGAAATAAACTTTGATGATGACGACCAAAAGTCTTACAATAAACCATTCACACATCTTGAAATGGAAAAATTCCTAAATAAATGTAAGGATTCCGCGCCGGGTAAAGACAAAGTTACATATAGCATGATAAAGCACCTAACACCTGAAATGAAAAGACAGTTATTAAACATATACAATAAAATATGGACATCAGGTACTTATCCGGCAACATGGAAACAAACTACCATTATAGCAATACCAAACGAAAACAAAGACACCTAGAAACCAGATAAATACAGACCAATAACGCTGGCATCATGTCTCAGTATAGTGGTAGAGAGCATGATAAATCATAGGCTTATTACAATCCTAGAAGTAGAAGAGAGAATTAGCAATACCAAGCAGAATTTCGCAAAGGTTATTCTACCACAGATCATTTGCTGTACTTAGACAAAATTGTAAACGAAGCATTCACAAGAACACTGCATACATTAGCGGTAATCTTTAATTTAGAAAAAGCTGTTGATACCTTGTGGAAACATAACGTCCTGAAAAAGCTCGAAACATGGAAATTTAAAGGTAGGTTGCCGAAAATAATAGAAAGTTTTTAAAAGACCGCAGCTACCAAGTACACGTAGGGAGTACATATTCCAAAATGTATAGACAAACCAATGGAACACCCAAAGGCTCTGTCTTCAGCACAACCCTGTTCGCAATCGCAATAAATGGAATAGCCGATGAAACTCACCCTGACGTTAAAGCCATGTTATATGTGGACGATCTGCCATTATAATAAGTGGAAGAGATTTGAACAATATGGCAAACATACTCCAAATGGATATAAGTAGAATCGTACAAAAAGCTGAAAACGAAGGACTCAAATTCTCACAGAGTAAAACAGTTTGCATGCACTTCTGTAGATTAAGAAAACATCACGATGAAGTAGAACTTAAATTAAACAACAAATACCAAATGTAGCAGAGCACAAATTCCTAGGCCTTACATTTGACAGCAAGTTAACATATTGAAAAACTCGCGGCAAAATGTAAACTCATGTTAAGCAAGCTAAGAGTGCTAAATAACTTTAAATGGGGTGCTGACGGGGATAGTCTCAGAAAGATCATAAATGCATTCATTAGAAGCCGCATTGAATATGGAAGTGCAATATATAGAAACGCAGCTAGAACACACATAAAAAAGATAGAAACCATCTGGAATCAAACACTTCTACTAGTTACAGGTGCATACAGAACATCTCCTACCGAATGCTTAAACGTTGTAAAAATGGCAAAACATATGGAACAGCAGTCATAGTCAACTGCGTGAAATAATAACTGGTGTAAAAGGAACAAATAAAATCAAACTTGAAAAACGCACAAATGAGACAAAATGGGCAAGATCGACCGTCGGGCACACAAGGCTAACGCACTGTCATCTCTTACTACGAAAAATGGCGCGTAATTGTCCGCAATACAATCAGAAAACCCTCACAACAAAGCATGTTATAGAGGAATGTCAAGCATTAATACATTATAGGCAAAAATACAATATAGCAACTGACCTAAAGCAAGTTTTACAGCAAAACAATTTTAGCAACCTGCTAAAATACCTAGAGAATATACAAATCGAAATTTAAATCAAGAAAAAAAAATGTGAGCGAATGGTCGGTTAAAGCAAAAATGATCTGAGATATCGAGAATGCTTTAACTATCCCAAAAAAAAAAAATAATAATAATAAAGGCCTTTATTTGCTTTATGGCGGTTAATATGTAATTTGGAGGTATATTAAGGGCGAAGTTTAACTAGATGATTGTTCTTCCACATAACCCTACAGTCGGCACAGTAGTAAGTACATCAATATAATTTTTGACTATATAGCATAGTATGGTATAGGTAAAGTCGGGCTCACGCGTATTTTTTTTTGTTCTATCAATTTTGCAGGAGACTATTATAAAGAAATCATTTAAATTTGTTAAAAGAATAGTTTGTGAATTGATTTGAATGTTTATTAAATATTTTGACTATATTATATGAAAATAAACGGCAGTAATACTAAGAGGAGGCGTTAATCTACCTTTAAACCTAAGATTAAGATTATGAACATCACAACGAAAGGTGATTTTGCGATATAAATAAGCTGGGGTTTTAGAATTGAGCAGTTTGTGTATTACACCAGCTGTATGAAGATATATTCTATTATACATGTCTAGCCATCCAATTTCTTTTAATTTATAATGGATATGGTCGTATTTTTTTACCAAAAGATTAGCCGCAAGCAGGAAATTTGTAGCTTTTGAACGCGATATTAGTCTGTGCCTTTTAAACAAGGACCATAAATTAGATCGTCGTAATCGAGGTGTGATAAAACCAAGCTTTCACAAAGGCGTTTCTTCAAGAGTAACCTAAGTTATATCGATATATTATTTTCATATACAATAGCTTGATATCTTTCAGACTGGAAACTAGAAATAAGACCACAGACTTCTGGCCTTACTCCTATATAGCTCAAGATTGCTACCATTAGCTTATGATCCAACGTCGTGTGAGCTAACAAAACTAAGTAAGTTAATTACCCTTGATCCCATGCTGTAAAATGTAAATTAGTAACGCTAATCAGAGCAGTACAACAACTGTGGTCTTCCCTGAAACCTGACTGGTGAAGTGGTAACAAGCGGTGTATGTATGTGCAAATAACGTTTAAGTTGAAGTTTCATTATTTTTTCTAAGACATTCGATAACGCTGGCAAAATACTAATAGGCCGAATGTCATTAAAGTTTTGTGGATCAGCTTTTTTTAATAGTGGTATAGCGTATGCTTTTTTCCAGGATAAGGGAAAACCGATTTAATAATATGAGTAATATACAGGATCAAGAATGGTATACATAACTGTAGAGTATCGATACCTACCCCATCTGGGCCTAATGCTTTTGATTTGACTTTCTTAATGATATTAAAAACTTCCAGCTCTTCTATTCATTTAAACTGAAATTTACTTGTACAGTGGTGTGAAAAAATCCTGCATCACCTCTTAAAATTAATGAAAAATGAACTTTAAAGCACTTCACGCGAATGCACTTCAACTATATTCTCTATATCAGCTCTATCTTAACTAAGGACTTAATCACAATGATAAAATAAAAAAACATTGAAGTAAGTTAGTAAAAAAAGGCTTTATTCAAAATATCAAAAAATTACAAAAAAAAAACGTATACTACATTATGCCAAATATGATCTTATTTAAAACTAATTTTAGTATTTAATCGGCCAACCCTTGTTTTTGATGACTAGTTGACATCTTTTAGGCATGGAATTCACCAGTTTTTCCAGTTCCTCCCTAGCGATGCAGTGATTCCAGGCGTCAATTAGAGATTCGATGAGGGCGACCTTTGTCGTTGGTTTTTTTCTCGATATGATGTGAGATATCCTGTTCCACAAGTTTTCGATGGGATTCAGGTCTGGAGATTGCGCTGGCTAGTCCAACCTGATAATTCCATTCATCTCCATCCATGATTGAACAATCTTAGCTCTATGGCAAGATGCGTTGTCATCTTGAAACTGAAAGCTTTCTTCGCCAAACAAATCGTTTCCACTTCGCAGCATTTTGTTCTGTAGCACTTCTATGCATTTTGTGGCATTCATCATTCCAGAGATGATGTGCAGCCGACCAACTCCTCGGAAGGACATGCAACCCCACACCATAACTGAGGTTGGATGCTTAATTGTTGGAATGATACATTTTGGCGAAAATTCTTCCCCTGGAAACCTTCTGACATACGTATTTCCAGCATGATTATTGATGTTAAAAGTTGATTCATCACTAAATAATACTCTTTGCCACTGATCTGTTGTCCACTTTAGATGTTCCTTTGCCCATTTCAAACGGTTCAGCCTTTGCTTCTCGGAAAGTAATGGTTTCTTACGTGCTTTACACCCTCTCAATCCAAAACTAATCAGTTTTCTCCTCACAGTGGAAGTGCACACACTTATACCTGTAGCTTCACTCCATAGTTTTGTTAACTGGGTGGAATTGAGACGTCTATCCGCAAGGCGTGTTCGTCTTAAGACAGCATCATCTCGAACGGAGGTTTTCTTTGGTCGCCCACTACGCGGTTTGCCGTCGATTTTTCCAAACTCAGTATACTTTTTAATGATCCGAACTACTGTAGATTGGTTACATTTTATTAATGACGCGATTTCGCGACTAGAAGCACCTTGGTTATGATGAAAAATAATTTCAAACCGCGTATGGTCTGATAATTTCGTTGCTTCGGTTTAGAACACATTTTAACTTTCTACACGAAATGCAAAAAGTGAATAATGGCTTAAAGTATTTTCAGCCCATATATACTAACAATTTAATGGAATTATTTTTTTCAAATTTACTTTAAATAGATTTTAACGACTTCCCTTTACGACCTAATAATTATGCTATTTTTGGAATTCTTTAAAATCTGCTTAATTAGCCGATTTGATTAATTATAATGACATCATTAGCAATAATACTAATGATATATGAAGTACAATCAGATAATTCAAGGTAGTTAACGAAAGAATTCGAAAAATTTCTGTTAGAGTCGAAAAACCATTGTAGATGTGGGTGATGCATGACTTTTTCACACCACTGTAAGTGGTAATTTTGTATTGGACATATAATGATCAAGTAGACTATCATCGGGGAGAGTAGCTGCAGTGGCGTTGATAATATGTTAATTAATATCATTAACATAGGCTAAATTTGAGAGGAGTTTATTAACCTTTATTTTCCCTATATTCAAACTGTGTAATGCGGTTTGCTTTACTTTAGAAATTTGTGAAGTATCTACTTTTCTCACGTTTTACAACAGAGTTGACAACATTCCGCATTTCCTTATAAGACTGCCAGTCACTAGTACTACGGGATCGTTTAAATTTAGAAAAAAGTATGTTTTTCGTTTTTATCAACTTTCTGTTAACCATGACGCATAATTTTTTGTTATACGATATTTAACTTACGTGCGAATATATCAAGCAATTATAGAACATTTTCATTTCAAAAATTAACTTTGTCATTAACATTATCCAAATCAGAAGATAATTTTCCGTGGTATGGCTTAAAGGTGGTTTTTAAAGGCTGTATCGTTTAGTTCTTAAAATTACAGACTGTTTTAAATAATACTTTTGATGAAATTGGAAATTTAACATAACAATAGATAACCTCGTGGTCACTGATATGAGGTATAGAAATGGTACCTGAGCCATTAACAATTTCTGGTTTTGAGATTAATATGTAAGCAATAGTCGTTAATGAATAAGGTGTAATTCGGGGGTAGCTGTGGCTATGTCTAGGTTTTTTGCTGTATTTTTTTCCTAGACCAATGTGGTAAACTACAATTTAACATATGTTATTGAAATTAAAATTAAAAATTATATTAACGTACTACACTGTAAAATAATACTTACATTTATTAACAAAGCTATTTCTTTGTTAGATCTGACTGGATTTAATTGATGTCAAGTTTCTATTTGTGAATGCTTTTACCAATTTCAAATTAAAGTGTTTCACAACTTTAGACTTACATCATAAGTGATTAAATTTTGTTAAATTTGCTGTTCGTTTTATCACATTTTTCACTGTTAGCCTTCGACTATTAGAGGGTGTTCTGATATGTCATTTATGATCTAGTATTATTTACTTAAAATTTTATTCCATAGCTGGATTTATACGTTTATCAAACAGGTATATTAATAACAAGCTTAATTTACGTTTTCTATTTTCATACTTCATAGCCATATTTTCAACATCTTAAACATTTCTAAAAGATATTATTACTACTGAGTAAGATAACTGTAAGTGTTATCGAAACGTTTAGATTTCTATAAACACAAATATAAAAACACACCATTAAATATTTATCATTTACTTTTTTATTGCGATGCGGAGACCAAGAAATTATCCCAAAATTTCTCTATATTAAATAATAATAATTTATTCATCCAGTGATCACAGTTGATATAGAATATGTCAATAAAAATTTTACATAAACACATTGAAAATTGGGTATAAAGTAACACTCAATTAAAACTTAAAACTATACATAAAATCGTAATTAAACGTACCATTTTTTTAAAAACTTTAAAAGTTATCACAGGCTTTAAATGAAATTGGTAATTTATTGTACAAGACACATCCTACATAATATGGACTAGATTTCTAAGTTATGTGCTTTACATTCTAATGTGTAAGGTTCATGACGAGTTTTATAACTATGATGTTTATTTAATAATTGAAAATCATTTATGTATTTTTAACATTTAAAAGCATTTCCAGGATGTACCATGCATGTTACAATCAAAATAGTATGCGTTATGAAACATTTCTTACAAGACTGCATCCACTTTAATTGAAACATAACGCGAACAATTTTCTTTTGCATTACAAAAATCCATTTTGCTAAATTTGTTTTACCTCAAAAAAGAATACCATATCCTAAAATAGATTCGACGTTTGAATAATAAAACACTTTTAACGTATCATTGCTACACAAAGGCACTAGCCTCTTGAGAGATAAACAGTTGTTCGCCATTTTCTTACATAAAATGTAATTGACATGATGTTCCAGTCTAACGCAAAATCAATATAAACTCCCAGTAATTTAAAACGTATGCCTTGCCTAATGGAATTGTGAGTAACATTTAAATACAGACTTGAGTTATCGTTGCATCTAAGAGAATGTAATTGCATTGTTTTAGTTTTATCAAAGTTCATAAGCAAATTATTGTTGTTAAAGTAAGTGTATAAGTTATCTAAATTAATTTTTGCTTAACGTTGTACTACAGCCTAGTCTTTGTGGTAGATGAGTAATGTGATATCGTCTGCATAACAGACAAAGTGGCATGACAAAACAGTTTTGAGGTCATTTATATACAACAAAAAAAGAAGTGGACCCAGGATGCTACCTTGGGGTATACCGCTTGTGATTTTTAATTCCGTTGATTTACAGTTCGAATAGTAAACGTATTAGGTACGATTATTTAGGTAAGACCTTAGTAGCTCATGAGATTTTCTTCGCAATCCTAGTAACTTTTGTAGTAGTATCTCATGATCAACGCAATCAAAAGCCTTTGTCAAATAAATAAAAATGGCTGGCACACGATTTTCTTCGTCTAGTTTGTCTAGATTACTTTCATTAAATCACTTAAGAGCAGTGTAATTGTAGAATACTTTCCTCTAAAGCCACGCTGATTCGGTATTATTACATAGACCGTTTTAACAAAATTGATAATACGTGAAGCAAATACCTTCTCAAAAATTTTAGAAAAAGTGGATAACGATATCGGACGATAACTGGTAATTGCTTTGTATCTCCAATTTTATACAAAGCAATGACTTTAGCAATTTTTAACACGTTTGGATATATTCCTTCGTTTAAACATTTATTTATAATTTGAGTTAAAGGAGCGATATTACACACTGACGATTGTTTTAATAGTTTAGCCGTTATAAAATCACGTCCTGCCGAGCTGTTACTATTTAGGGGCATTATAGACATTATAGTAGATGATATTTCGTTTTTACTGACAGGTGACAAATACATAGTATTATCAATCTTCAAGTGTTTATCTGTAAATATATAAGTTATTAGTACGACTTGTGTCAAGATTCATCATGAAGGAAAATTTATAAAGTAGTTGTTTAATGCATTCGCAATGATCACTGGATCTTTAACTTCTACATTATTGATTAACAAGACATTTGTTACAGTAGACCCGTTTTTATTAATTTTTAAGGTGTACATTTGCCTATATTTTTGTAATACGCTTGTGACACAAACCCCTCTTTCAATTGAATAATAAGATTCTTTAGTTTTGTAGACGATATTTTGAAACAAGCAATCCAAGGTTTGGTACAAGAGTTAGATAAATTTGTTTACTTGTTTAAAAGCTGCACTATAGCACCTGACATTATTTACAAAATTAAGAAAGTCTTGATTAACATCGTTTACTTTACGTTGGCTATTCCAATTAATGTCTTTTACATAAGAAATAATGGAGTTATTGTTCTGTTTAGAAAAGGATTCACCTTGATAGTTTGTATTTACAACTAACTTGCTACCTAAAAATTTAATTTTTTGCGCAGAGTTGTCAGAAAGACCATTGAAACTCACATTTTTATCCAAAACGTAACTATTAAAATTAGTTAAAATATAGTCTATTCCAGTACAACTTGTTGGGGTTATAGGTGTTGGTTCCGAGAAAACGGGATCCAGTCCATGTACACCCATTAAGTCCAATAATCTGTTTCTCGCAGGTTCCCATGTATGTCTTATAAGTTAGCAATAGGCCCCTTATTAGAATACAAGTTCAAATTTCTCGCAATAAGTAATCAGAATGTAAACACTTAAATACAAATCCAAATTCAAATTTCCCGCCAAGGGGCCAGGGGCTAAGACCCGAAGGCAAGTTGCGAAGCCCCAAACAAATTCAAATTTTTGGTCTAGGGGCGAGAGCCTGAAAGTAAGTTGCTAAGCCTTACACCTGCCTTCCAAGTTAGCATTATACCCCCTTATTATAATACAAATTCATATTTCCAGCCATAACCTGCAGAGACTTAAATACAAATACAAATTAAAATTTTCCGTCAATGCGGCCTCGACAAAGGGCAATGTCCCGAGAGCAAGTTGCGCAACCCTACACCTGCCTTACAAGTTAGCATTAGGCCCCTTATTATAATACAAATTCAAATTTTCCACCAAGGGTACGACCACAATACACGAAGGCCCACGAACAAGTTGAGATCACGACAAGGGGCGACAACCCGAGAACAAGTTGTAACACCCTACACCTGTTTTACAATCTCGGTTATGTTCGGGGAGGGTTGGTGTGGGGATCGCCGAAACAGTCTTCGCCGAAAGCCTCGCGTCGGGAAGTTTTACCTATATGAGACATGCAATTAACGGTTTCTCGAAACGTCAAGTACTTGCAGCGCCCAGCAAACAGATTTAGATGATTGGTCACGTGCACTAGGATTTATTTAATCAAGAAAAGTTTCTCATAAGTGGTGTTGAGTTAAAGGTTAAATTTGTACGATCAAGAGATAGCTTTAGTCTAATGGCAGCGCACGGTTCAAATTACAAGACGCGAATTATGGACGCTAGTTTACTGGTGAGACGTATGGGAATCAATCCCACCATTCTAATTGCGCGCGCTAAAGCCTTATAAGCAACTACAGCAAAATACTCTGTTACAAGGACCGACCGAAGTAAAAGTGCTACCTATACCTGTGGGCATACTGCGAAAATCATTGGATAATGTGTTCAAAGGTTGTTGACTTTCGCATTAACTGTAGCCCCGTTAGTGCGATCCTTACCTATATGAAAGCATCGCATCGCTAAATTTTGCCTATATGATTAGATTTGATGTTTGTTAAAGAATTGCTGGACGCTTTTCGCAATAAAGTCCTTGCCCTTATCCGCCTGTATAGTTTGAGGTATCTTTTCGCATCTTTGAAAAATAACCGAAAATACGTCGATTATAGAACATGTAGTTTTTCAGCTTCAGAGCTCCTGTCCACGCCATCTTGCTAAACACATCGAAAACCGTCAGTATATAATTATACGCGTCATTATATTTACTTAGATTTGTCATATCGCAAAGACCCCGCCTGTCATAACTCAAAAAAATGTTACCCACAATATACCTGTTTCGAGTAAATTTCTCACTACAGGTTTATGTATAGTGTACGCGACTTGTTTCTGTAACCGCGCTCTAATCTTCCCTAGGGGCCTGTTTATAAATCTAAGTTGCTTTTGACAAGGGTATTTCTGCTACGACAGAGCTTGTATGTAAAATAGGCTTATGTGATGGTATGACAACCCCATTATCGGTAAAAATATTGCTCTAATAAACGGTCAGCATGCATGCTTAACCTGATTATAAAATCTAAAGCCGTTTTTTTTTGACAGAGGTATTTCTGATGAGACATAACTTTTATGTATGTAAAATAAAATAGAGGCGAAATCTACCTTAAAGAAGAAAACACAGGAAATTCGCTGCATACATCGCAATATTAAATAACCTGTTTGCGCAAATATATATTTGGTTTTGCCTGTTGACGACTTACATGAAGAATTTGATAGACGTTTTATTCTAAGTTAGTTAGTAATTTAATTTAATTATAACAGCTTCGCAAATGCATTGCATCTCTCTAACCAATCTAGCCTGTGACAGCTAAAGGCCCCATATATACATGCACGTAAAATATGCACGGTGTTTATTATTATTGTTTACGTCCAATTGCGAAATCGTACATTCACTTCTGTATAACAAGTTAATTAACTGATTACGCAATACCCATTAACTGTTTTATTATCATTATATAGAATTTAAGAGCGTATTTAAAATCAATTGTATATGTTATCTTTACCTTGATTCGCTTCTTTAATATCAAAAATAATCCAATTGTTCATTAGCTTTAAAAAATAGACCAAAATACGATCCCCACATGAGCATATAAAAAAATGTTTGTAAACACATTAATTAACACGATGTCGACGGCTGATTGCTACTTTCCAATTAATATAAATGAAAATGAAATTGAACTGTTTAGTAATAATAAACACAGATTAAGGAGCCCGCGAACAGATTCCCGTCTTACAACACTATGGTCCCTTATTAAAATACAATCCCCAATGCATAAATAAATTAGGTCACAATCTGTAGATGGGATTTAATAAAATGTAAAAATAATTATGCAATCTCCTTTGATAAAAACAACCCTAATTAATAACAGATTAAATCTTTTTATTCTCAGAACACTGCATGCGCACGCATTTACCTACCCTTCAAGGGCTTAACTTTAAAAAATTTCTTAATACAGCCAAAAGGGTCCTAATTAGGGTGAAAATTCCATCGAGGGGTTGAAATAGGTCTCCGAAAAGAAACCATAGGGGTGAAAAAATACGATCCCCACGTGGGCGTCATTGGAAATTCCCCAAGGTCAAAAGTGAAAGTAGTGTCTCACTTCTACGAAAGTGATTACACTCTAATATTTAATTTATGTCTAATACTTTGTAAACGTTGTGTTCAATCGCCGCATTATATAGATAGCAGTTCATACTGTATATATATATATATATATATATATATATATATATATATATATATATATATATATATATATATATATATATATATATATATATGTATGGCGCATGAACCGACAAAATTTTTTGAGGGATTGGGGGAGTCTATTGCTAGTTTTCGCTCATACCCCCAATGTCCTAGGTGTCACGGTAGTTGATATGATTTTTTTAGTTATTTTTCAAAAATACCCGGAATCTGTCTACAAAATCATCATAACTTTTTTATTTGTATCTGTAATTGGATAAAATAACTTTTGCTAGATTGTGTAATGTATTTTTTATCTAAATAAATCTTTATTTGATACAAATGGTTTCAAAAAATTACTTATAAGCTTTCAAAGTTACAAAAAAAAGTAAATGTATGAAAAATTAACATTTCTAAATTAATTAAAAATTAAAAGCTATTATGCACTTAGCTTTGTTTAAAAAATTTCTCTAGTTTATACTCTTTCCAACGGTATACTTCATATCATAGAAATAATTCTGGTGATCGAAATATGAGTTAATTTGTCAGAGCCCGAACACACATCCTACAACTACAAATAACCGGTTTGAACAAAGCAGTAAACGTTAGCAGGTAAAAAGTCTGTCTCTTTCATGCGCATGTAAAATGACAGTTGTCTTTGTCTTTTATTACGTTGAGAGTTGGGAGACTGGGTTCATCAGGGATGCTGTTGGAAGTGCCCGTGCGTTCTTTCTGTTCGTTGTTGAATTATTTTTGTTAAATCTTGTTATTGTTGAACCTTGTTTTCATTAAACTGTCAAAAGTACTGTGTTTTTGTGGTGCTGATCTTTGCTGTTGTTAGTAACGAAGAGTATGCCGACATGTTGTTGGCGTATGGCAGCGCTACCTACAATGCGCGTGAAGCCCAAAGACTTTACCTGGTGCGATATCCAAATCGAAGGTTACCACACCATGAGACAACCTATCGACGTCTCAGGGAAACTTGAAATTTAAGGTTTCAACAGCCTCGAATCAATGTGAGGCAATATGATGTTGTAGTTGATGAGTTAATTCTACAAGCTGTTAATGAGGATCCTACAACAAGCATTCGAGTTGTTGCTGAAAGATTTGGCTTATCGATTTGGAAAATCTTGTCTGTTCTTCAGGCCAATGGAATGCATGCATTTCATTACACTCCTGTTCAAGGTAATTAACACAAAACTTACTTATTTTTAAATGTGACTAAAAGCATTTTTAATCGAAATTAAATTTCAGTTTGTGGTTTTCACTGGTCATTTCTTTCAAACGCCACTTTTACTTTCACAACCATTTATGATTTTACAACCCCCTTGATAACTATGCCCTTCACTGGAATGCGATAACAAAGAGCGACATACTGACGTCATCGCATCAGGTATACAACTCAACCAAGTGGTACCTAATATGTGTTTGTTTTTGCTGTTTAGAGTTATTTATTAATTGACTTTTATTCTTTCTGGCTCAGTTTAAAAAAATATCACATTTATGAAATGATGAACTTACAGATGTGAGTTTATGTAGGAGTATGTATGAAATGAGATTGTCACAAATTCACGAATTTAATTTTATTCCAGGTATCGAAGATGGAGATACGGCTGCGGTTCTGCATATTTATACTGCAAGCAGATATTGAAGATTGGGACTGTGAACCGACAAGTCGAATTTCAGCCATGAGGGTGTAGTAAATTTACACAATCTGTACCACTGGGGAAAAAAGGGTTATAATCCCCATAACAAAAGGCAGTCTTCTTTTCAAAGAAAATTTAATGTCAATATTTGGGCTGGTGTTATCGGTAGGAACCTTATCGGCCTATATTTTTTTACCGCAACGACTGGATGGAGATTTTTATCTCAATTTCTTACAAAATTATCTTCCTGATTTGCTGTCACCAGTTTTAGAAGAGCAAATAATATTCCAAAACGACGGCTGTCCGGCACATTTTCGCACAACGGTTCGAGATCATTTGGACATGGTCTTTCCCAACGCATGGATCGACAGAGAAGGGCCCTATTCCATGGCCCGCACGCTCCCCAGACCTGACACCCTTCGATTTCTACGTCTGGAGACGTGCAAAGACATGCAACAGAGGTGCCAAACAGAGAAGTTTTGGTAGAAAGAATTAGTGCCGCATTCGAACTAATGAAAGAAGAAATGAGACTACATACAACAACCGTTGAAATTAGGAAAAGGTGACGTGCATGCATACGGAGTAGAGGAGGCCAATTTGAGCAATTACTGTAATTAAAGTTCAATAAAAAAATCATAATCATAAAAAGTATTTTCTTATTCTAGACCCAGGTAAAACAATTACCTCTTATTTTGATTACCTAACAAATTATTTCTATGACATGAAGCATACCATTAGAAAGAGTATAAGCCAGAGAACGTTTTTAAATAAAGCTAAATTCATAATATTTTTTTTGCAATGAATTTAAAAATTTTAATTTTAATTTTTTCATCCATTTTTTTAAATTTAAGATTTATTTAGATAAAAAATACATTACACAACATAGTAAAAACTAACAATAGACTCCCCCAATCCCCCAGAAAATTGTGTCAGTTCATGCGCCATACACTGTATTATATATATATATATATATATATATATATATATATATATATATATATATATATATATATATATATATATATATTTGTATATGTATCATTTAACACCTTACGATTACGCCAGTAGGGAATGGTTGCTACTAAAACATAATGTGGAGCATTTTACGTAAAGAATTGCCACTTATTGTAGCATGACTTAGATAGCCTTTGTTTAGAGCGTCGTTGCTTCCTGCCCTAATTAGTAAGAAACCATTTTTGTAAAATTTTGTTAAATTACTACAGTCGTTCATAACTCATGCAAAACACGCATTTGGTTTAAAAATACAATTAATCTTATATTTGCTGCCCAAAAGTTTTCATTTCAATATATTTGCAAGTTCACGGACATGACTATCAGCTAGAATTAAAATTTTATGTACGTTATTGATATCTGTATTTACATTGCACATAATTTGTTTATGATTTATTTAAAAGTAAGTTATTGTCGCTATCGTCTATTGTCATGTTATTCGTATTTATACTTATTTGTTGAGTATTTACTACATCTAGGGTTACATTCGAATTATGTTTCTTAAACACACCATGATTTAGCAGATTAAATATTTCTTTCAATTTTAGATTTATGTAATTTTCATTTCGTTGAAGGTTTTTTTATTTTTACTTCCATAGATTTAATTTTCCTCGTAAATAAGTTTAAATTATATTCTTGTGATTGGATCCATTTATATTTACGTTTAGCGCTATTAGAAAATATGCAGTCTTTCGTATTATCATCACTAATTTCGCATTTTTTATTAGAGTATCTCAGGTCTAAATTGCACTTTAATCGCTTCACAAGTTCATGCTTTTTTCCTTTCACACTTAAGTTGTATTTCTTTAATTCGTTCCTTAATTCGATTACTTTTAAATGTGAAATGCTTTTTATTAAACTACAGTCTATTATAACCTTCTCGGACATTATAACTTTCACAAAACTTATTACACTAATACAAAATCATACATTTACAAACTACGATAATCACCCAATTTTCAAAATAATTAGCTATATATAATGCAATGTAAACTTTAGTCGTAAAATATAAGCGCTAGAGAAAGTGTCTATCGCTTCAAACACAAAGTAATTTTAATAACAAACAAGCTAAGAATATTTACAGAAGAACTGGAAATGCTCTTCTGCGTAATCAAATACATATTACTAAAGTCGGGCCGCGTTTAACTTGTGTATGACTCATGTCGGTACATTATTATAATAAAATTATTGACAATGCGCTCTTTTACTTTATTATTACACAGTAGAGTAAGATAAATTCAGTAACGTACGTCTGCTGTAATCAGCATATGGACTGTAAGAAACGTATGTCTCCACCTACGTACAAATTTTTGACATCATTACCTAGTGATGATGCAAATGAAGTTAGATATAAACCTGTTAACATATTACGTACAACAAAACCTCCAAAGATCAACTTATCCTTTCGTCAGCGTCGTGCTTTATTTGCTCCTCAACGCAATAAAATATAATATTACAATCAGGTAAAGGTAATGCAACTGTAATCTTAAATATAACACTATAACAGTGAAGTACAATAACTGTTAGAACCACAGAACTACCAAAAGATCCAACAAAAAAACTTTCTTTTGAAAACTAAAGAACTTATTAAATTATCATCTATTCCCGAAGAAATAAAAAAGAAATTAATTCACTCTGAAGCTTTTTCAATATTCCTTTAAGACCTATTGTTGTAAAGATCCAGCTTAACTTTACTAAAATTTATGTAATTAATTTTTTTTAATTGCCCTACAGTAATTAAGATAGGTACAGTTGTTTAAACCCATTAAAACCCATTAAAACCCATTACAAAAGATTGCGCGATATTGCACCATAAATAATTAATTTCAATCCCCTCCGACGTAGATATTAAAAAGCATAAAATGCTATTACGTCCGAGAACCCTCAGCCAATCACAGCCAGAGGACCCCTGCATAGCAGCCGGATCCACCTACCGCGAATCAGCTATAAAAACCGCGGCGCTACCGGAAGAAATCCTACTTGACCGCGATTCCGCTCCTACTCGCTTCGCGACTACTTTTATCGCGCTCCTACTCGCTTCGCGACCGCCTGCCGCTACTTGTTACTTCGCGACTCCGCTATCCTGATACGATCGCGTCTTCAGCAGCCAGAACAGAGATCCAGACCGCGCGCCTGCCGTAGTTAGTGTCGTTGTATACGTCGCCGACCTGCCGATTACCGCATCCGTTTATCCTGAATCATCGTGCATTTTTAGCCGCGTTACTTCACCGCCGTCACCAGTCAATCAGCTTTGTACAATCAAACTGCTGGTTGAGTTACGCTAAGGTTAACAGCACGTAAGTTTTATTGCACCACGTTTCTAAAACATTACACCAGACACCTAGAGAAACGACGGGCTTCAGAGCCTGAAGTTATCTAACCGTTCCAGTACACACACTAGAAGTATACGCCGGGCTGTATAGCCTGAAGTTACCTTCTGCAACCAGTACACACACTAGAAGTAGACGCCGGGCTGTAAAGCCTGAAGTTGCCTTCTGCAACCAGTACACACACTAGAAGTAGACGACAGGCTGTAAAGCCTGAAGTTGCCTTCGACACACACACAAACCAGGACGTTGCTACTTCAGGCTAACGCCCAGAAGGCATCTTCCATACTCCAGCGGAAAGAAGGGTACTCGTTCAAATTCTAACGCTCCACCAGGTAGAACCCTTGTACAGCAGTCGACGGGCTGGACCCACAATCTTAGCAAGGGCTCTCCATTAACCAGATATTACACATACAATACACCAACCTGATCCTGAGGAAAATAGCAATACAAACAAGCGACGCCTTGACCTAGTGGTAATCTCAATACCAGAAGCCGCATTCGTAGAGATCACCCGCGTGATCCTCCAGATATAAAGACGAACCCGTGGTGCGTCTACGTGATAAATTACATTAAACGTACTCCTGCGTCTCGCAATCGCATATAAATCACTTACTTGAAACACCTGCATTCTGTCGGAAACAATTCTCAGAATTGTTCAATTTATTACACGCAGTCCTAAAAGGTCGTGTAAACTCACCTCCGATTAATTCGTTTATAACAATTAATAAAGAAGCAATCTTTAATAATTATTAACGTAAAAGATCGTGATAAACTCCGTCTCCCTGTATTTGTTAGAGTAAGTTTCGCTAATACGAAAAGCATCCGCCTTTAACAAAAACAGACGTTTTTCTAATAATAAAGAATTAATACATTTATTTTCGGGCATAATTAAATGTTAGATATTCATTTCATTACTGTAAATACGTTCTCCATTAATTAAGAAATCCTGAGATCAGCTTATTTAGTTAGGTTAGATAATTAAACGCGTACGTACAATTTGCATTTAATACATGTAAATAGTAACCTATCCTGTATAAAGCATTCCAAGTACTGAGCATATCCAGTCAGTCTGAAAGCCAAATCACGTATAAGAATAGTCATGCGCACCAAGGTTACTTTAAATTATTGATTTTCTCTTTGACCTGCTTAAAGACACCAACGCGTTCGTTGCCCCAGCTTATCTAAAATATATAGAATATTACATAGCGCCACCTGAACAAATACCAGGCTACCGTGTACAGGGCAGGCCTGAACGGTCATAATAGACGAAATTAAATTGTCATTAGTAGGATTTTTGGGTCATAACCCACCAACCATTGAACCACAATCATTTATATTTCCACAGAAACGGCTCAGGATCCAATAGCAACCACTACCGTCCACGGGGGACCAGCCAAACGGGCGCTGCTAACCAGGACATCCCGAGTAACACCCAATAAGATTTGTTTTGTTATATTATTGTCATTTTTGTTATATTATTGTTATTTCCTGTAGGTTAGATTATCTTAGATTTATAAAACAATAGGTAATATACGTTTAAAATAGTTTTGTTATATTATTCAAAGAGTACAGTGTTGAGCACCACGATACGAACCACCCCCGTCTTGTTAAGACAAGACCCGATTTGAGCTAGATCGAGGTAAATTAAATTGAACCCTTTTAAATTTAATTATTGTAAAGAAAGAGGCGTTACATTGTTTTATTATTTATTCCTCATTCTGTTAGTACAAATTAAACTTAACTCTAGACATTAAGAAAAAACACATAACATACATACAAATGTATACGTAAATAAATGCTGTAGGTAATTAGGAATACTTTGGGAACACATATTAGGTTTTGGTGTTTTAGGATAACTCTAGAATTTGTGCAATGTGTAGAACACGTTTATATTGAGCCACGTACTTAAATTACGTTTACACTTCGTTACCGTTTGATTCTTTTTAATTTGATCTGGTAAGTTACTAAATATTTTAGAGCGATGAGTTTTGTAAACGTGTCATGTGAACTTTAGGTAGTCTTATTTGATTATTTGATCTAGTAGGATAGTTATGGATGTCAGAAGATTTACTTAATACATGTTTATTTTTAAAGATGATTAATGATATTATATATTATTTTTTTGTTTAATATATTGATCATATTTTTTCAAAGGATATAACAATTCTTTATAAGCACTGTCTTACTATGACTTATTTTCAGTGAAATAATAAATTCTATAAGCAGCTTGATGGTATACCAATGGGTAGTCCTGTTAGCCCTGTTATAGCTAAATTTTACATGGAAACATTTGAAACATTAGCACAAAATGCACCTAAAAAACCTTTAGTTTGGTATAGATATGTAGATGACACATTTGTTATTTGGATTCGTGGAGAAGAAACACTACATGAATTTTTATAAATGGTATACATCCTAGCATCCAGTTTACTATGAACAAGGAAACTAATGGAAGTTAACCATTTCTTCACATACCAATATCTAAAACTAATAATTCACTATCTTTTAAGGTTTACACAAAGCCGACACACACTGATAGATACCTTCATAAATTACATCAAACCACCATCCACGTCAAAAAATTGATGTAATTAAATCCTTAGTGGATCGAGTAAAACGAATTTGTGATCCTGAATTTTTGAAAGATGAATATAAATATTTTACACAATCCTTACAAGTCAGTGGATATTCACTTAATGATAATAATAATGTTATTACACCTGCTAGACATACCCATAAAGAAAAACCTGTGCTTAACGTTGGTACTCCCTTTCTTCCTTTTATAAGTAATGTTACAGATAAAATTGAAAAAACCTAATTAATCATGGCATTAGGACTCTTTTTAAACCTACAAGAAAAATTAAAGAACATTTAAGGTCATCTAAAGATGTTTCAAACCCATTATCATCTGCCGGAGTGTATAAATCATCTTGTTCATGCGGAAAAGTATACATTAGAACCACAAAGCGTAGCTTTGATACAAGAGGTAAAGAACATATGAGAGTTTGTAGGTTAGGTCAACCATAGAAGTTTGCGGTAGCTGAGCATGCTTTAAATAAGTTAAATCATGACATTCAATTTGATAATTTGGAAATATTGTTAAGACAAACTCATTATTACATTCTAAATTTTAAGTGTTTTAGTAGCATTTATTTCGACATGGTATTTAAATCGTGTATGTTACAAAAGAATTGGAAACTATGATTTTAATGCTTGATCGATTGTAAAATAAAGAAATCTACTTTATATTTTTGTTTGTTTTAGATCTTCCTCTTCCTTCTTACGGGTGTTGTGTTATTGTTGATACAAAATTAACCTTCACGCAAATTTCGGTTGCAAATTCTTTTGCATCAGTAATAGTTCCATCAAAGGACGAATCCGATCTACTTTTCAAAAATATTTTGCAGTGTTTGCAAAAGATCAAATCTTTTGTGTGCATCAACTTACTTTTTGGAATAATGCAATTTAGTATTTGATACCAAATAACTAATGAACAAATTGTTTAACACGATTTAATAAGCCCGATGCCTCATTAATTATTAAATTATTAATTTCTTGGCGTTGTATACAAATCCCAAATGGAATCTCAAAGGCTTAAGCCCTGTTCCCTACTCTCCCATCCAGTGGCACTCAATGGTTTAGGTTAAACTGTGAACATGGTTTGCCCATCGAAAACTAAAAAGCAGATTACGAAAAGATAAATATTTTATTTAGACCATATTGAAGAAATTAGCGGCTTCCAAAGATGCTTTTGCCATAGCAGTAACAATAAGATGAGAGAGTGGCTACTTGTTTTTCTGTGTATATTTCGAGTGGTAAGAAGCCTAAAAAGCTTTCACTAATATTACTTTCAGTATCAGAGTCCAATTTATTGATTGAAACATACCTGCTTACAAGCCATTTGCTCTCTACCGTACTAATACAAGTAGTACAGTCTAAAATTATGGAAAAATAGGGTTTTGTATTTCATCAGTAATATGAAACTGTACACCTGATGCAGCAGTTCTATTATGGTGTATAGTTTCCGAGGTAGTGAGCTTTTTTAGCACTCTACGTACGTGTTCTACCATAATGGGATCAAATTCAGATACCAACTCAAATATTTATTAGATTTATTAGACTCAAACTGTTCCCCTGTACCTTGAAAAGTCAGATAAGCCAGGCATTTTATAATTTTATAATTAAAACTTTTAAAACATTCCTTTGAAAGAGAACTAACTGTATAGCCGAAAATTTTGCAACAGAAGCAGTAAACATAATTTTATGAAAGAATGTTTTGGCCACAATGCTGGATCAGTACTAATAGTTTGTAGAACGCTTTCTGTGGGCGTCAGGTTGGTGTTAATTTTTCCAATACTTTAATCTGGTGATGGTAGAGTCAGAGTGATTTAGAAAGCTCGTCCTTTTGATTGGCATCATCAAGCTCTTACGATTCAGTATTTTCTTTTGTTACCAGACTTTCGATTCTCAGACTCGTCACTTGCTTTTTTTGGTACAACTCTGAATATAATTTTTTAAGGTGTCAGTTTGATTTTGTCCTTTGGCTTCCTTTTCCGACCAGATATTAGATTTCGCTAATCGACATAAAAAAATATTTATTCGCTACACAAAATATCTTTCCCACTGTGTCAACGTAAAGAAAGTCTAGTGTAATTATATCTGTATTTTATAATTCTTAATTATGAGATTTCATTCACGTCAGTTATACAAATATATTATTAAAAATAAGCGTATTATCCAAGCAACGTATTTAACAAATGTCTTACGTTATTAGTTCAAATACTTACACCGGGACATAGTGACAGATTTTTGCCCGTGATTTAGTCCAGTATGCCTTAATTCTGATCATTGTTAAACTTCATGGTGAAACTTTAAACTTAGAAGCAGCTGAAAACGAAACGGCATACGGTTCATTCAGGTCCACGGAGTTTTTTCACTAGATATATTTTTTTTCTAATACGAACTTTTACTTCTTTAATTCAACACTATTTTTTCTTCTTGTTGAGTATGTCGGTTATTTCAAAACAACCTGTTTTTTTTCTGTTAATAATGTGTATACTGTTGACTTCCCCGCTCCCGTCATATTAAAACACATTTTTACTACACTATTTGTCGTACTGTGATACTTTAAGGCATTCTGTATATTTGGAATGATAATTTTTCATTCCCAGAGAGCGAACTAAGTTTCAAACGTTTTGCTGGAGAACAATCGGCTGACGCCCTTTTCACCACCGTTTTCAACCAAAACTCGAAAATAACTGCGCATTTTAAAGTACTTGTTTTGAAATAACAAACGTGGTAGTTGCATCTTAATGCATCCCTCATTAAGTGAGTCATATTTCTAATTTACAACAATTTTGTACCTAACTAACAAAGATGGAGTTGTCGCTGCATTTCTTATTAAATTTAAATTTAAAACAAAAACATGATAATGACGTCACAAACGGTTTCTCTGCTGAAACTTGAAACAGATTAAATGCACGTTAACGAACATTATTTGGTTTCATAAAACAAAACTTGCAGGTTACTTAAAAAAAGACTTAAATATTAAATCACTTAATTTTTTTGTAAGTATTAATAGATCATAATTATAACAGGGTGGATACTCTAAGTGGTATAAATTATGTAACTCAAAGAGATGAAGTCTGGGAGAGAAATCATGATAGGCATTCTTTATAATTGTTTCCAGCCCTCAATCTGGGGGCTACAGTTTCTCCATATATCCACCCCTAATTTTTTTTTCAAATGTAAGGGTAGATCAAGTGATACACCGTGTGAAAGCTAGTATTAAGAGGAATACAACGCAGTATTTATTTTCTCAAAATTTTAAACATTATTTTGTTGAACAAAAAAAAAACAATATCAAAAATAATAAACAAATAAACGCACTTTCTTAGCAAAGGAAGTTTCATTTGAGAACTTTCTTAAACTAAACTATGATTTAACGACTTCTCTGCAAAAAAATCTTTTCTTATGGGGTACACTCATAACTTTAAAGATGTTCAAAATGGTGTCTATTTGTTTCTTGACAAAGACCCAATCGGCGATAAAAACCATTTCTCACGTTTTGAAACATGTCTTGTGGAATATTTCTGATTTCTGCAGTAATTCTGTCCCCTCAGATCCTGAAGGTCGGTCAGTAATGTAGCATAAACCTTACTCTTCAAGTATCCCCATAAAAAAAAGTCAAGAGGATTAAGATTCGGGGATCGTGCTGGCCCTTCAAGTGCGCCTTTTCGATCAATCCATCTATTTGGAAAAATTTGATTTAAATAGTTCCGTACTGGCAATGCATAGTGGAGCGTCATCTTGCTGAAACCAAATTATCTCATCCAAGTCATTTGGATTGTTATTTGGGAAATAGACCCCTCAAATTTGGGAGCAGGTCATCCGTGAGCGTAGAAAGATATAACTGCCCACCAAGATTACCATTCAGAAAAAATTGCCCTACCACCCAATCTCCAATAATCCCTGCCCATACGTTTAATTTTTGTGGATGTTGCGTGTGACTTTCCCGCATCCAATGGGGGTTGTGGTCAGACCAATAACGACAATTGTGATAATTCACTTCATCATGCAAAGAGAAAGTGCATTCATCCGAAAAGAGAATTCAATTCCAACTGTATGTGACCATGGTCAATGAAGTCCATCATTCGTTCACAAAACTCGATTCGTGGGTCTGGATCTTCATCAGTCAATTCTTGTAGCATTTGCATCTTGTAAGGGTGCATCTTTGATGTTTTTAAAACCATTAAAACAGTTCTATGATTGACCTCATTATCGCGCGGTAATTTCCGTGCCGAAATGATGGGGTTTTCTTGAATAGCCAATTGCCTCTCTTCTTTGTCTTGGCAGATTCCTGACATGACTCAATTCTCTATAGCGCCTTTCTATTTTGCTAATTGTGCCTTGAGAAAGCCGCGGTAAATCGGGATGATTTGCTTGAAATAATTCAGCTACCTCAGCTTGAGTGCGACTTCGGTCACCATATTCGATCGTCATTAATATCTCCATCCGATAAGGCTTCCGTTAAATAAGCCATGCTAAATAATTTACTACGATGTGAAGATGTGAAAACTACACTAACTACAATAGAGGAATTATTTACTTAAATAAACGAGCAAAGAAAAATACAAGGAACAAACAATACTGTAATTTACTAATGTGGACGCTAACCAATCAAGCTGGTAACTAAAATTAAGACTAAAACATAGAAGATTAAGAGCGTTTTTCATCAACCTGGATTGCTGAGATAATAAATGCACGTTATCAATACGGCACATTTTTGTCTACCGACCTTTCAAGCATTGTCGAAATTAAAAAGCATTTAGTGAGTGTAAGAAGATAAAGATTTTTTCCTTCAACGATAAGATCAGGCTTGTTGCGATAATAAATGTATGTTATCACTACGGTACATTTTTACCTACCGACATTTCAATCATTTTCGAAATTAAATACCATTGGGCCAGAGAAAGTTGTTCATTTAGGTATTTTCACTTTATTTTTCCAACGCCCGAGAAAATAAATACTGCGTTGTATTCCTCTTAATACCAGCTTTCACACGGTGTATCACTTGACCTACCCTTTCATTTGAGTTACAGAATTTATTCCACTTAGAGTATCCACCCTGTATATTTTAAATATTTTATACGAACGTAAGACACTCAATATATTTTACCGACATTTATAGTATATGCCGTTAATAAGTACGCCACTGACCTGTCGCTGTCAAGATGATTTATTACTCTTTGATATTCTGTGACACACTATACAAATTTAACATCACCTAATTATAAAATGGGTTACAAGAAAATAAGCAATGGAACCATAATGAAAACGCTGTCTAAAACACACTGTCTAAAATCCAGCATCGTGAGTATAATTAAATTTTATATCTGTAATATAACCCTGACAAGGGCATTTTTTACCAAATTCTTGATTATTTTCTATGGAATAATTGGATCAGTAGGTAGAGCAACCAATAGCCAGAGACATTCACAATATAGACCATAACAAAAAAAATGCAATTTTAGTCAATCAAACAAACGAATTCAGAACGACCAATCAAAAACGTCGATTTGATCTTTGAAAACGACGAAACGTTATTATACATAAAATGATTTTATATGCGCAAAAGAATTTTCTTAAAATAGCATAGAATAATTAACCGACTGTAGCATAGAACGTTAAATACAGGCTACAAACAAAATTTAAATTTAGTTAGTTACTTAAATTAGTAATTCACTCTAGAGGTTATAAACATAATTAGAGAACGCCATTACTAGAGTATCAGGAAGCTTATAAAAACAAGTATGACAAGCTTACGAATGTTGTAAAGCAAAATTTAAATTTATTCTAAAAAAATAAAAACCGCTAATTTTTATTATATTATTATTATAACGAAAATTCAGACTTTATATTAACGAATTACAACATGCTTACAAATGGGTGTTAAATACAGCCGTTTATTATCCATCGTAACACAGAATTTATATACCTAGACCTACGATACTACATATCAAGTCCAGTTTTATGTACTTCAAATTAATTCTATTTTCATTGCTTACCATTAGAATTAAACACATCACATGGTTAAATTTTAAGTAATTAATATTTAATGTATCTTAATACTGCAATGATCTTATACAGGATGACTCTCCTGGAACTTCGTCGATAGATATGGCGAAAAGTATAAATAGGAAAATTCTGAAAATTTGGAAGTGTAAGATTGGCGTTGGGAGAAATTGAGCTAAAATAGTTTCAAGTTCGGAGTACTTCCGGTTCTACCGGAAATCGTTATTTTAAATGGAACAACCTGTATTTTATTACAGATTTATATTCTACATCAAATTCTAGAGCAACGCGCGTTAAGTTGAAGTATTGTACGGACGTTTATCTGTCGCGTTGCTTTAATTATTAATTTATTACTTAAAATGCCTAGTACATGCATTCGTTGTAATAATAAACTTAATACTGATAAAGAAGTATGTTGTGATAAGTGCAAAATGTACAAACATACATGTACTATCGCGAATAGAAGTGGAATGTATCCAAGCGAAGGATAAGAAAAATGATTTCAATTGCTTCATTTGCCGTGCTGTGAATTCCGAAATTAAGGAACTAAAAGAATTAATAATAACGGTCTAAAATTGAGGAATTGAAGCAGCAACAAAAATAGGCCGGGACCACTACAATACTGAAGATATTATTACAGAGATATCTGATCGTCAGCATCGTGAAAATAATATTTTACTCTTTAATGTTGAAGAAACCGACAATCAAGATATCGATAATGTGAAATCCGTTATTTCTCAATTATCAAGTGCCGTCCGCATCGATAACATAAAATTATTTCGCATAGGTAATGTGCGTCCAATAAAAGTTGTTTTAAAATCTCCCCATGAATGCTAATTTTGTTAAAATAACTGAAGTTTATTCACAACTTTGTCTCAGTGAATATGGGCCGGTCCAGGCGCTACGTTTTGCACAACCTTTTGTCTGCACAGTTCAACACGTTGCAGATAAAACATTGCGTGTAGATAGGAAAAGTGTGCACTTTGAGCGACAGTGGCAGACCTTCGGCAATGTTCCAGAGAGTTTCTGACTGAGTTTATCGCGTTGTATGGAAGTTTCCCATGTGTTTGGCGTGTCAAATCGAAGGAGTATAGTGACAGGGACAAAAAGAGTTTAGTAGAAAAATTCAAAGGAATTGATACAACCACAAACAGAGAAACAATTGTAAAAAAAATTAATTCTTGGGAAGTGTTTATCGAAAAGAGTTGGCAAAAGTAAATAAATCGAATCGATCTGGGGCTGGAGAATACGATATCTACAAGCCATCTCTGTGGTATTTTGATTTGTTACATCTCTTAAATGATCAAGAGACACCAAGGCAGTCTACGAATACCATGGATGAAGATGCAAAGTCTACAGTTGATGAAGCACCAGAACAGGTAAAAAAAATAAATACGTTTTCCTTTATGTAATCACTTTATTAATTTATTTAAATATTTTAAATACACCATTAATTATTTAAAGTTATAAATTTATCTTGTCAAGGAACAGACAGACCCTCATTGTTAAAGTAGTCTTTGAATTGATCTCTGACCACGATAGCATTATTCAAAATCTGACCTCTTGTTCCACGCTGAAGGTCGTGTAATAATTCTGGGTCACAACTTTCACCTAATTCAACAGTACATTCAGAACTATTTTCCCGATCCATACTTTCAGAAGGCGTATACTTTTGGGGATCTTCTGCGCAAAAAGTTGTGTAAAGCACAACACGCAAGAACTACAGTATCGATGTTGTCCATCTTCAAATTAATACTTGTGTGGAAAATACGAAATCGCGAAGCCAAAATTCCGAACGTGTTTTCAATAACACGCCTCGCCCTAGATAGGCAGTAATTGAAAATTCTTCGCTCTCTTGTTAATGTTTCTCGTCGATACGGTTTAAGAAGTTCTCGACGCATAGCAAAGGCTTCATCACCAACAAAACGTCCTAAAACTCTGTTTGAACTTCCGATGAACCGGGGATTTGGAATTCTCAACTCGTTGTTAACGAGCTTTTCATAAAATTTAGTGTTATTCATGACTCCACCATCTGAGATCCTACCGTTTGTGCCTATATCACAATAGAAAAATTTGCAATTGGCATTGGGTATTTCCATAAGAACAACACTGTCTTTTTTTATAATTGAAATGGTAGGACCCACTTCCTTTAGGTGGCACAATCCTAATATGTTTTCCGTCAATTGGCGCTAAACAATGAGGGAACTTCCACATTCTTTCAAACTCAGCTGCAACTTCCAGCCACTCCTCTTCAGTCTTGGGAAACTGAACAAAAATAATAAAAGTGCTTACATAAAATTGCAACTACCAAAAAATAATAATAATTCCGGAGATAACTAATTGTTTAATATTTTCAGCTGGAAGATGTGCATGAAAGTACTGCTGACGCTGGACCCAGTGAAGCGCCTCTTTCCGCAGTATCAACTCCCTGTTCTATCAATACAGCATTGTCCCCTAATACTTCAAGGTCGCACTCTTCAACTCGTAAGAGAAAGGGAGTTCCAAATAATGATGGCACAACTGAAGTTATGACGTTGGTAGGAAAGAAACTGGACTCGCTACAGGCAGAGGATGCTTTTCAGGTGTTTGGAAAACATGTGGCTAATAAACTCAGAAACGTCCATAGTCAACAAAACAATCGCTCAGAAATTAATTTCCGACATTTTATTCGAAGCGGAGTTGGGTACGCTAACCAGACATTTTCAAATTGTTGATACGACTAGCCAGCAACAAGATGATTTTAGTTTAGTAAATGGACCGAATAGGTGTCAACAGAATATGCCCATACAATTGGGAATGCCACATACTCTTTCTTCACAAGTTGGACAATACCACTCCTTCTTGCAGTAGTCGCAGCCTATGTTACACCACGCGGCCCAGAACAATTTACACACACTCAGGAGTATGAAACAATTGGGCAAATTCAGCAAGCTTCACGTATCATCCCACAGCAAGGTGAACAAGATCAACAGACACAAATCCAAGAACAAAACTTTACATCTCATCGTGACCCCTCTTCCGCTACAAACCACTTGACAACATTTCAACCAAACTGAAATACTTGCATACATTTTAACTTCTGCTTAACCTAAGTTTTGTGAAACACTGATGTTATTTTTAAACATACATTGTTTTAGGTTTCTTTATACATATAAATATATATCTTTTATATGACAACAGCATTATAAATTACCTTCAAGTACTCATTGTTCACCACCATGAAGATAGCTTTACATATTTCGGGAATGATTTCACTCAACGATTGTTTCGATATAATTGTTGTAAATTCTAGGTCTTTGTAACTTTGCCAGTTGCCAAAAATCTTAAAGTTGCTGTTAGCCTTTCATGTGGTGATATTGCTGTTATCATACAAGTATTTTCTTTTGTGATATGCGGTCTCACTAATTCCAATAAACAAGTGTACGTGTCTAGGTCCATTCTCAAGTAGTTCCGCCAATCATCAGGTTCATCACGTAATTCACGCAGTAATCTAATATGGGAAAAGTGCTGTCTTTTTAGAAGCCATCTCCGCGACCACTTTGAACGCCGGGTACTTCTGAGATGTTCCAATATTTTCCTTTTCTTTACAAGACAGCATGCAAAAATTGACCAGAGTAGTACCTCCTCCATGACGATGCCACCAAAACTGTGCGAAATATACAGATATTTGCACCATGTGGACGCTCTTTAAATTGCAACGTTTTCATTCCGTCTTAAGACTGCGCAAACAAAAGGTTGTGCAAAACGTAGCGTCTGGACCGGCCCTAACACGGAACTTTTTCCCGTGCATTCCAAAATATTTAGATGCGATAGGCGTTATGATTTAACGGGTTAAAAATGGGGTGGTGGGGCGTTAATTGCTGTGAAAAATAATATTCACTGTGAACGTTTAAATATGTCAGCTATAACAAATGTATAATCTTCTGTGAATGCAGTAGCTTGCAAATGTACTTTTACTTTTAGTACAATACTCATTATTACAATTTATATTCCCCCTTCATCACCTCTTAGTACTTACGAGATGTTATTCGACTTACTAGAACAAATAGAATTTGGTCACAGTAAAATATTAATAATAGGAGATTTAATATTCCACGATTTACTGATAGTACTGTACATGATAGAAAATCACTACTTATTTACAATTTTATTGAATTATATAATGTAAGACAACATAATTGTATATTGAATATCAACGATGGGTATCTAGATCTAGTACTAAGTAACACAATGTGTGACTTAACACATGATTGTGCGCCACTAATGGCTGAAGATACATATCATCCTGCTTTACAATTTTTGCTCCATTTAACCATAAAACCACTACCTTGTTTTCCTAGCAATCAATTAAAGCGGCGCTATAATTTTAAAAAAGCTGATTATAGGAAATTATACAACGATCTATTGCTTGTGCACTGGTCTTTTCTTGTTACCATTCATGATGTGAATACTGCCTGTGTTAGATTTACTAAAACTATTAAGACTGGTACTTTTCCCAACGTTTGAAAGTCCGCATTTATTAATCTCATCCTAAAAACTGGTGATCCCACTGACGTCACCAATTACAGTCCCCATTTGTATTTTAAATAATTTTTCTAAAGTGTTTGAGATCATTTTACATTGTAAAATTTATCCTTTTGTTAAAAACTGTGTATCTGAAGATCAGCAAGGTTTCATGAAGAAACGATCAACATTAACCAACCTCGCATGCTTTAGTCAATACACATCAGAAGTAATTGATCATAGGGGACAAGTTGATGTTGTTTATATGGATATCACTAAAGCATTTGATCAGAGTTCTCACAATTTACTCATAGCTAAGTTGCAAAGATTTGGTTTTCATGAAAATTTCTTAACTTTTTTTTATCTTATTTAGAAAACCGCTTGCAGTATGTTACGTTTAATAACTTTAATTCTTTTACGATACATGCAATTTCAGGAGTACCTCAAGGGTCTAATCTAGGTCCGTTGCGTTTTATTCTGTACATGTTTAGAACTCCAAAAAAGCCTTGATTTACTATCAGAATGGTGTAATAGGAATTTATGAACACTTAATGTGTCTAAATGAAAAGTAATAATAATAATAATAATATTTATTTACTGTCCAACAGAAAATGATTCAATTACAGGACAATATAAAGTAAACATAACATTATAGGTGAAAGAAAGCAAACACTAACTAAAAATTAAATGCTTAAATTAATAAACAAATTTAACATTGAGTTTCAGAATCTAAATAACTTAACAAACTGTCCAAATTACAAGTAAATAAATCCACATTCGAATACTGTTTATTGTAAATGCGACAAGAATTAATAATAGGCGACGAATACAAAATATTAGTTTTGGGTGCAGCGTGATAAAAAAATAAACGCAAGAGTGTTTTATAAACTGGAACAACAGCTTAGGAGTATCTAGTCTGTTGTGGATAATGTTGAAAATAAACGTTAAGCTAGACTTAATTCTCCTACTTTCTAAGGACGGGAAGTGGAACGTAGATAGTAAAGACTTATGAGGAAAGCCCCGTTCTGGATAAGTGCCATTAACTTTCAACCACAACAGTTTCAAGAAACGCCGTTGAACAGATTCTAATGCGTCGATTTGTAATTACAAAAGGATACCAAATTAAAGAACAGTATTCAAGTTTAAGCACTGATTATTACGTCTTTAAATTTTTCAGAAACGAACTAATGTTAGGTAAATTAAAAATTAATAAACCGACGTTATTATTTTTCTAAATTGGGTAATATTTATATGTTTCAGAATTGTTATGATAAGTATAAATAAATTTATATGTATACGAGGTATACTTAAAAAGCATCTAAATAACGTTTTATTACTTTGAGTTTTCGTATATACAGGGAGCGATCAATAAGTTTACGACGATTCGTATACTTCAAAATTTTAATAAACTTTGTGATAAATTTATCTTTAGGGGTGATGGAACTTGAGTTGTGTATGATTTTATTGAGTAGGCTACAATCATATCTTCCACAGTCAGGTAGGATTAACTTAACACCCCGCCTAAGACTATTTATTTTAGAAAAATTTAAGAGTGTTAGTGAAAAATTATTCTGAATTGAGTGTTGTTAGTTGTGAATTTATGGTAAGTGTAAGGTGTTTGAAACTACCTTTCAATCATTTTACTCCTTATATCGACCCCGCCCATTGCCACTGTAGTTGACTTGGCAACCTGCTTACTTCGGTAAGCCTGCACGACCCTAGAGCGGTTTGATCGTGTAACAGAACTACCCATTTGTTTAAAAAGATTTCCATCAAATATAAAATGGTTATCTAATTTGCAAGATTGAAAAGTTCAACAAATATGGTCTTTTTAAGTTAAGAAATTTACAAGAATCATCAACAAATAAGGAATTGGATTATTTGGACTGTTTCGTCAAGAGGTACATTGGTAAACACATCTTCTATATCAAAACTAGCCATTATACAATCTTTGTATCAATTTTCTGATACAGTTTCTTTTGCAAATTGGTCCTTAATAACATACTCACTTTAAATAAGGGCTTTAAGGTGGGAAATACATATTTTGCAAGGTTATAATTGAACTAAGAATTCGTCGCAGAGGAGTGTTATTTTTATGAACTTTAGGAAGTCCATATAATCGTCCAGGTTGGAAACCAGTAGGTGCGATTTCTTCAAACATTTTTGAACAAGTTTGCTTAGCATTTTTCTTGAAAATATCTTCAACTGATAAGATCATTTTAAATAGATCATTATATTCAATGTTTTGACATATTTATGTTTCTAAAGTTATATTGCTTATTTTTCGTTTATAGTCTTCACGATCCATGATAACTACTCCTTTACCTTTATCTGGTCGAAGGATTATGAGGTCTGTATTTTTCTGCATTTTTCTTAATGCTAAAAATTCACCTTTTGTCAAATTAGGACTTGGTGGATGAAAAGGATTAGAAAAATTTAAAGCCACGCCTTTAAGTTTAGTGTAACACCATCAAGAGTTATATTTGAGTAAAAGTTATAACAAGAATTAGAATTTTATTTAGCTAGATTTGAAATTTGCCTTGTCCCCATTAGAACGGCCATGTCAATAAAATTAAGTTGTTTTGGGGTGATTGCAAAACTTAAGCCTTTACATGATACCTGTTTTTCTGAATCATTTAATTCATAAGAAAAGTCACAGTGCCATTATTGAAGTAGTCTTAAATATGACTCTTGCTGAACACGGAATCTGTAGTGCTTCCTTAAGATCAAGTTCTGCTTTGCTATTGAATCGGCCCTAAATGGTGAAATCTTCATGATTCATGTTATGATTTTTATCGATTCTATGGTCAAAAACAGCTGAATTTAGCACTGTTTTGGATTTCTTTCCAGATCTGGGAGTAATACGTAAGTGTTCGCACCTGCGGACACGAAATGGCGTATGGTTTTTTCAATGTACGTAGTTGCACAACCACTACAAGTAAATTAGTATACGATATTAGATATGGTTTTTTAAGGAATTTTAACGAAGAATGTTTAGAACGTTTTCCTTCAAAAAAGTACACTTCACAGAACGTCAAAAATAAAACCAAACAAACGTTATACGTTAAACTCCCGTATTATGGTTCTTAAACGTCTTATTAAAATGATTGTCAAAAAAGTATTCCCAACTCTAGATATCAAATTCGCTTTTACTACATTGGAACGAATTGAATCCCAATACAGTACAAAAGATTTACTTTATAAGGATTTATCCTCGCAAATCGTATACAACATTTACTTGTAGTAGTTGTGAAACTACGTACATTGGAAAAACCATACGTCATTTCGCTATCCGCAGATGCGAACACTTAGGAATTACTCCCAGATCTGACAAGAAATCCAAAACAGTACCCAATTCAGCTGTTTTTGACCAAAGAATCGATAAAAATCATAACATGGATCTTGACGATTTCACCATTCTGGACCTAGCTAATAGCACAACACAACTTGATATTAAGGAAGCAATACACATTTTCAATCTAAAACCGCCTTTAAACGTTAAACAAGAGATGTCATATTTAAGACTACTTCAATAATGCTAGAGCAAAATATATACACTACTTTATGGCAAGTTGTTACGGGCTTTAACATGGCATAGTCAGTTTTTCAAACGTTTCCTATTCTTATAGCCATCATCAACTTATTTTTTTAAATACGGTCCTAATATATTAAAAACTGATTTTGAAAGGTTTTTTTATTACAAAGTCAGCAATTTATCACATTTGATGGTCTAATCGCGCTGTGAACGGACCATCATCACAAAATTTTTAACTTTCCAGTATGATTATTACACACACCATAATAAAGTTTCTTAACATTAAAAATGAATATCAACAAACAGATGGACGGTAAAAGGAAAAACTACTAATTCCTTTTATTTTTAGTGTAAATTAAAGTAAGAATTATAAGTCTTACAATAGTTCTCCATTACTTTACAAACACAAATAACACCATCTTACAGTTGAATTCGAAACATTGAGAAGCATTTGAGGCGTAATACTTCCAAATGTTTCGAGAACTAAGTTCCGCAACTGATTGTAATTTTCAATATTGTGTCGGTAAATATAATTTTTGACACATCTTCAGAGAAAAAAGTCAAGAGGTGTTATATCGGGGGATCGCGGTGGCCATCTTGCTCTCGAATATGTCCCAATTAATCCTGCAGGAAACCTTACCGATAAATATTCCTGGGCGGCTCTGGAATTATGTGCCAGAGCACCGTCTTGTAAAAACCAATAACCTTCAATACAGCTTGAGGTAAATCAGCTAAAGCTGCTTCCATTTCATTTTCTAATAAATTTTGCTAGCGTTCAGAATTTATAGATCCGTTATAGAAAAATGGACCTATCATCCGCATTCCGAATATTGACGCCCACATGTTAAAACCGAAACGGTGTTGATGCCCGCGCACTTTGTAAACTCTAGGAATTTCTTTCGCCCAATAGTGAGCATTGCTTCTGTTGAAAATTCCATTATCGGTCACCTGACTTTCATGCGATCAAATGATTTTATATGGAAATTGCTCATTATCTGCACATTGCCTGCTATACCATTCACAGAACTCTTTACACCTCGCTGAATCCCCTGGTTGAAGTCCCTGACAAATTCTAAATTTACATGGACGTATTTTTTCTTTTTGTAAAATAAAATGAGCAGTAGAATGGGCCACTCCAATTGTTTGTTCAATGTGTCGTGTAGCAATTTCTGGATTTTCCGTAACAGCTAATAAAACGTTATTGCTTTTTCTTCGTTGCTGGTTTTTTTGCGGGAATTTACAGGCTTTTGAAAGGAACCGTGTTCTCTTAAATCGACCAGAAAAAAATAAAATAGAAATTTCAAAAATTCAAATTTTTTGAAATATCACAACAATATAATATAACAACAAATCACAGCATCGATTTTTTTTATGTAATTTTATTGGTCCCCTAATTACACAACTTTTTCCCCATTTAACCGGGGTTATATCTATTACCGTTTCCGAGATCCCCATAGTGAGAATCCTTATCTTGGACACAGTATATACAAATATACAACGTGTCCAAGATACGGATGAACAGCATGGGGATATTGAAGATGGTAAGAGATACGAAGGCGGTTAAATTAGAGGAAAGTTGAATAATTTAGGGCATGTTCACATATAGTCTGCAAAAGTTCATTATTGTTTATTGTTTCCGAGATTTAAAGAATACAATAACAAATATATCGCTTGTTTGAAACTTCTGGCCAAGTTTCTCGAGATCTTTCAGTAACGGAAGGTTCCTTTTATTGCTCTTATTTAGCATTTTTAATGTATGCAGACTGATCTTTAAAGCTTCCGCTACTCTTCCTGGTGCTGCTTCAACATTACGTAACGATCCAAAATTTCTTATTGTGAACTTATATTTAGGAAATGATAAGAGTAATAATTTTGGACCGTTACGTAATGCTGAAGCAGCACCAGGAAGCTTTAAAGATCAGTATGCATACATTAAAGATGCTAAATAAGAGCAATAAAACGAACCTTCCGTTACTGAAAGATCTTGAGAAACTTCGTGAGAAGTTTAAAACAGGCGATATATTTGAAGGTCTACAACATACAATATGAGATATAGTTTATTCGAAGTAAGCCGAGAAGGAAATAGTTACGTTAAAAACACTCAGAAACACATTACAAGAGAAAGAATTGATAGTATAGTCCGTAAAATGAATGATTGCGAATTACGGCTTAGCACTTTATTTGGCGTGCACACTCGTAGTTTGTATCTATTTCGTTCTAATACACAATATTTCGAAATAGAGAGAATGGAATGCTACATTATCGTCGCTGCGGCTGGTGAACTAAGACGGACACTATATGTTAAAACATCTGTGTTTGTGTCAGGTGTGTCAGAAGGAGATAGTAATATTTGTTTTAGGCGTCTACGCACTTAAGTGGATGTTTTGTTTTCCACGCCGCACCAAACGTGCCTTACCCTATAGTTATCTCTTTTCAGCCAATTTAAAATGCCTATAACATAGAGTATAGTTCACTGTCCGACCGCAGTCTGAATAACTGAACACACCTTTACCTTCTAACCGAAATACCATATGTTAGAACGACAAAGGTGTAACCTCACGAACGAAGCGCTAACGAGTTTTTGAAATTTATCCATTTTACCGACTATAGTATAATAGTGCAAATGTAAACTTTCACCATTATTACACATAGTTAAAATACTTAGCTTTTCTGTTTTTTTAATGGTGTATTTTTATATTTATATTTTACATAAATTTATACGTTTCGATAACAATTACAGTTATCGTCCTCAGTAGTAGTAATATCTTTAAGAATTGTTTAAGAAGTTAGAATAAATTTATGAAATATGAAAAGGTACAACTAAGCCTGCTATTAATATAACAATTCGATAAAACCAACTATGGAGTCTAATTTTAGTAGAGAATAACTAGATCTTTAATAAATTTAAATATTATAGTAGAAGACCGGCACCTCACCTTTCACTTTTGTGACGTCATTTGACCTTGGGGATTTCCCAGGGCCTGCCACGTGGCTGACCACTATTTGACCTTGAGAAAGTTGTTTACCTTGAGAAACAGGTTTGCCTTGAGAAAGTTGTTTACCTTGATAAAGTTGTTTACCTTGAGAAACAGGTTTGCCTCGAGAAACAGGTTTACCTTGAGAAACAGGTTTAGCTTGAGAAACAGGTTTACTTTGAGACCAGGAGCTACGCGGGAAATATGAAATTGTGGTTTCTTGTCAGACGAGAGCTACCTGTAGGACCTGGTGCAGCGCTTGGGGTTGTTTTATGGAAATTCTTGTAAGATAAATGTTACATCTAGGACCTGGTGCAGCGCTTGGGGTTGTTTTATGGAAATTCTTGTAAGATAAATGCTATCTCTAGGACCTGGTGTTTCGCTGGGGTTGAAAATAAATGCTACCTCTAGGACCTGGTGCAGCACTGGGGGTTGTTTATAGAAATTCTTGTAAGATAAAATGCTACCTCTAGGACCTGGTGCAGCGCTTGGGGTTGTTTATGAAAATTCTTGTAAGATAAATGCTACCTCTAGGACCTGGTGTCTCGCTGGGGATTGTTTTTAATAATAAAGATGTAAGATAAAATGTTATCTCTAGGACCTGGTGCTTCGCTGAAAATTTGAAAATTGAATAAGGGACCCTATTGCTAACTTGTAAGACAGGGTCTTGTGTTAGGTCTGAACCTCTGATGGGAAATAGTACGAGGACTCTAATGCTAACTTGTAAGACAGAGCTTGTTTGTGGTGCCGCCTAGCAGGAGTATGGACTAACGAGTATTTACTGTAATAAAGGTGGCGTTACCTAGTGGTATATTTCAGAGTTAATCAGGGATTTGTTTGTGGTGCCATCTAGCAGGTATGGGCTAATGAGTATTTTCTGTAATAAAGGTAACACTATCTATCGGCATATTTCAGGGTTAAGCAGAGATTTGTTGCTGAGTCATCAGGAGGAGCAGCGAGCATTTTTCTGTAATAGGTGGTATATTGCTTAGCTAATTAGGATTTGTTTGTACTTTATGACTTATACATGTTCTCTATAAGCTTTACTAATCAAATGCATTGCCTGTAGAACATTCATAAAGGTGTTTTTAAGATGGGGTTTAAAATTATTTTGGATGTGACACAGTATACGTTGTACAACACTACCTTATCTTATCATATCCTAATCAAAAATAATACTATAAGACCTTAAACATACATACATACGTAAAAAATGTTAAGGAATTACCGAAATCGTAACTTGTATTAATAAATACAGAGATTGCATCTGGTCCTCTCGGAGAAGATAATAATGATGGCCTTGAGGCAAACCGTCAGTCTCAACAGATTTGCTATGGTATAAAAAAGACTTGTACACCTCAAGGAAGTGTTGGGATCTCAAACCAAGCTGGCAGTCGCACCAAACCTGTTACTAATAGTAATGAAGACTTCTACAATTTGAGATCGTCTGATTTTTACCGTACCTGAATCCACTATTTAAAGTATTGAAGCTCTGACGTCATCTCTAAGTTATAGCTAATAGGGTTTTACCCCTCATTTAGAATGTAAAAACACGCATTCACTTTGACTGTCTCTTTGAATTATTTTATTTTTGAAGGTCTCTTTTAAAAGTACAAAATATTTCTTCTATTTCAAAAAATTTATAGTTGGATTAAAAGAAAATACAATAAGGCCATCTTGATATTTAAAGACGCTTATAATGTACTGCTCATTATTTAAATTCAAATAGTTAATGACAATGGTTTTAATGAGTTTCATCGTATGATAAAATTGTTTTGTAAAACGCAGCGAATGCAATATATAAATAAACTGTAGCTTAATCTCATATGTACCATTTGTGAAGATAATAACCCTATTTTTAAAAATAAGATAAGATCTGTAATTGTTGCTTTGCTACATTCATGTATATACAAATATGATTTTAAAATTACTTTTGTTTTACTTCAGTGTGACAGTTAATTCGTTTTAAATTATGCTTGCTTTAGCAAGTTAATTACCACACATCAATTGTAATTATATAACACGTTAAATTTAATAGTCTAAAATTGATTACCAATATAATATAAATAATTTTTTAAAAAACATTAAATAATAAATTTTATATAATACGATTTTTAAAACACACCGAATTAAAAGAAAAAAACAGTAGGTATTACGCAATTCTTAAATAAAACAATTAAGGTACTAAAAATATTTTATTTATCAGAATAGAATAGTACAAAAGCATACATTATACATCATTTTAGAATTAAGTTGTAGAAAGTTATTTACATATTGATAAACTATTTTGTATGAAATGTAATTATCCTTAAATCGTTATAATATTTTTTAAAAACCTGATTCTCTTCAAGCAACTACCATCTATATATCCAAAATATGAGTAATTTATGTATGCATTTAAAATAATTGGTATGCTAACTATATTCCTTTAATTGTCTAATTTGAAATAAGGATGAGATAATTTAGCTTATCCGAGTTTCATAGAGAGCGTCACAGTCATCAAGATTTGAGATGCATTCCTCTCATCGTCTTTCACACTGATAATAATAATAGTTGATTAACAACCGTAAAACATCTAATACCACTAATGTTACATCATAATAATACTAATTCAACAGTGACGCCGGGCGTCTTAGGAGAAAATACCTCGACCATAAAAGAGGCCTTTAGATTTATAAACATGCCCCCAGGGGCTATGTTAGAGTGTGGTTAGGTCAATACTTCAGACATCCCCGAAGATCCCCGATTCTACCCGAACGTTGACGAGCACGCTTGCGCACAAGACCAAAGGCTAGCTGCGTTCTCGTTTCTCGTGTGTTTCGCTCTTTAAAGTGTACCTGTCATCGAGTGAGCATTACTATAATGTATTCTCCTGTTTATGAGCCAACATCAGCGGACATTAGAGATTTTACTGACTTGTTAATAAACTATTACAACATAACCGTTCAAGATAATGATGAAAGCGATGACGTGGTTGAGCTGGGTGTATCTCACATCCAAGATGATGATTCACAGAAGAGAAAGAAGAGCGATGAGATAGGGGAAGGGCAAATCTCAAAATCATGATGATGATGATGAGGACGACTCACGGTTCAAGAAGAAGAAGAAAACCGATAAAGCATGTTATTAAATAATAATGATGTATTGTTGTTTATAATAATAATAATAATAATATATTTTCAAAACGTTAAGCTTTCCTTCGGTTTTGTTAATAAACCTGTTTTTTTTTCCTAGCGGTGCTCCACCGTCTTGATTCATGTTTGCAAGTTTACAAGTTTTTCGCTTTAGCGTGTTTTCGCTCTCTCGTGTGTGTGTGTGTGTGTGTGTGTGTGTGCGCATACGTGCGTGCGTGCGAGCGTACGTGTGAGCTTGCGTACGTGCGAGCGTGCGTACGTGCGTGCGTACGTGCGAGCATGCGTGCGACGTGGCGTGCGTGCGTGCGTACGTGCGAGCGTACGTGCGAGCTTGCGTGCGTGCGTGTTTTTTCGTTTGATCCTCGTGCTAAAGCAGTGCTAGTCGATTGTATGTAGTTGTAGGCCCTATTGTGTTGACTAAGAGCTATAATTGGAAGCGTTGCTTGCTATACCTGGCCGTGGAGTTATGTTTAATCAGCTTTTTTTTTGACAGATGTATTTATTTATGATAAGATCAGACTTGCATGTAAAGTAATATAGAGGTGAAACTAACTAGCTAATGTGTTTTGCTGCTACACGTATCACTGTATTGAAGATTCTGTTTATGTATTAGAAAAACGTATTACAGCTTCGAAACAGAGTGCAGATAAAATTGAAGAAAGTGAATACGGTACAACTTCGGCGAGCAGACTTAAAGGTTTTAAGTGTACAGCATTCCCAGACAGCGTTGAAACCATTTAATTTAGAGCTAACCTCGTGTCCATGTAATAATGTCTGATAAACTAATTAGGGTTATTAGCTTGCTTTATAGGTTACAATATAATCGTTCAAGGTGTAGGTGATGAGAGATTATATCTCAAAATCTCGTTTGCTCTCGTGAGATGTGTATAGCTTTTCTTAAAAAATACCTGCGAGGCTGTCTCATTCAAAAAAATCTCATGCAAAAAAAACATCAATAATCGTTAGCAATGTAGCTGTATCCGATATTATGCTTACTTAATGTATCACTAGTATAGCTTTTTGATATCGAGAGAAGAAGCAAGATTTCGAACGGTTGTAGTATTTCCAGAGCTCTATCGAAATCAAATTTAAGAATAATCTCATCTCTATGTAATAACAGACTTAGTATAAAAGTTACATATTTTAAATGTATTTAATGTGTAATCACTGTTGAATTAGTATTATTATGATGTAACATTAGTGGTATTAGATGTTTTACGGTTGTTAATCAACTATTATTATTATCAGTGAAAGACGATGAGAGGAATGCATCTCAAATCTTGATGACTGTGACGTTCTCTATGAAACTCGGATAAGCTAAATTATCTCATCCTTATTTCAAATTAGACAATTAAAGGAATATAGTTAGCATACCAATTATTTTAAATGCATACATAAATTACTCATATTTTTGATATATAGATGGTAGTTGCTTGAAGAGAATCAGGTTTTAAAAATATTATAACGATTTAAGGATAATTACATTTCATACAAAATAGTTTATCAATATGTAAATAACTTTCTTACAACTTAATTCTAAAAATGATGTATAATGTATGCTTTTGTACTATTCTATTCTGATAAATAAAAATATTTTAGTACCTTAATTGTTTTATTTAAGAATTGTAATACCTACTGTTTTTTCTTTTAATTCGGTGTGTTTTTAAAAATCGTATTATATAAAATTTATTATTTAATGTTTTTAAAAAAATTATTTATATTATATTGGTAATCAATTTTAGACTATTAAATTTAACCGTGTTATATAATTACAATTGATGTGTAATTAACTTGCTAAAGCAAGCATAATTTAAAACAATTAACTGTCACACACTGAAGTAAAACAAAAGTAATTTTAAAATCATATTTGTATATACATGAATGTAGCAAAGCAACAATTACAGATCTTATCTTATTTTAAAAATAGGGTTATTATCTTCACAAATGGTACATATGAATTAAGCTACAGTTTATTTATATATTGCATTCGCTGCGTTTTACAAAACAATTTTATCATACGATGAAACTCATTAAAACCATTGTCATTAACTATTTGAATTTAAATAATGAGCAGTACATTATAAGCGTCTTTAAATATCAAGATGGCCTTATTGTATTTTCTTTTAATCCAACTATAAATTTTGAAATAGAAAAATATTTTGTACTTTTAAAAGAGACCTTCAAAAATAAAATAATTCAAAGAGACAGTCAAAGTGAATGCGTGTTTTACATTCTAAATGAGGGTAAAACCCTATTAGCTATAACTTAGAGATGACGTCAGAGCTTCAATACTTTAAATAGTGGATTCAGGTACGGTAAAATCAGACGATCTCAAATTGTAGAAGTCTTCATTACTATTAGTAACAGGTTTGGTGACTGCCAGCTTGGTTTGAGATCAACACTTCCTTGAGGTGTACAAGTCTTTTTATACCATAGCAAATCCGTTGAGACTGACGGTTTGCCTCAAGGCCATCATTATTATCTTCTCGAGAGACCAGATGCAATCTCTGTATTTATTAATACAAGTTACGATTTCAGGTAATTCCTTAACATTTTTACGTATGTATGTATGTATGTTTAAGGTCTTATAGTATTATTTTTGATTAGGATATGATAAGATAAGGTAGTGTTGTACAACGTATACTGTGTCACATCCAAAAATAATTTTAAACCCCATCTTAAAAAACACCTTTATGAATGTTCTACAGGCAATGCATTTGATTAGTAAAGCTTATAGAGAACATGTATAAGTCATAAAGTACAAACAAATCCTAATTAGCTAAGCAATATACCACCTATTACAGAAAAACGCTCCTGCTCCTCCTGATGACTCGGCAACAAATCTCTGCTTAACCCTGAAATATGCCGATAGATAGTGTTACCTTTATTACAGAAAATACTCATTAGCCCATACCCCTGCTAGATGGCACCACAAACAAATCCTGATTAACTCTGAAACATACCACTAGGTAACGCCACCTTTATTACAGTAAATACTGTTAGTCCATACTCCTGCTAGGCGGCACCACAAACAAGCTCTGTCTTACAAGTTAGCATTAGAGTCCTCTACTATTTCCCATCAGAGGTTCAGACCTAACACAAGACCCTGTCTTACAAGTTAGCAATAGGGTCCCTTATTCAATTTTCAAATTTTCAGCGAAGCACCAGGTCCTAGAGATAACATTTATCTTACATCTTTATTATTAAAAACAATAGCGAGACACCAGGTCCTAGAGGTAGCATTTATCTTACAAGAATTTTCATAAACAACCCAAGCGCTGCACCAGGTCCTAGAGGTACATTTTATCTTACAAGAATTTCTATAAACAACCCAGTGCTGCACCAGGTCCTAGAGGTAGCATTTATTTTCAACCAGAAACACCAGGTCCTAGAGATAGCATTTATCTTAAGAATTTATAAACAACCCCAAGCGCTGCACCAGGTCCTAGATGTAACATTTATCTTACAAGAATTTCCAAAACAACCCCAAGCGCTGCACCAGGTCCTACAGGTAGCTTTCGTCTGACAAGAAACCACAATTTCATATTTCCGTAGCCCTGGTCTCAAAGTAAACCTGTTTCTCAAGCTAAACCTGTTTCTCAAGGTAAACCTGTTTCTCGAGGCAAACCTGTTTCTCAAGGTAAACAACTTTATCAAGGTAAACAACTTTCTCAAGGCAAACCTGTTTCTCAAGGTAAACAACTTTCTCAAGGTCAAATAGTGGTCAGCCACGTGGCAGGCCCTGGGAAATCCCCAAGGTCAAATGACGTCACAAAAGTGAAAGGTGAGGTGCCGGTCTTCTACTTATTATGTTTTGGTCTCGGGATCGTAATAAAAAAGTAAGTGATGATAGTAATTGTGCTTTGCGTTTCCTAAAATTTTCAAATTGTCTAATAGAACGATACGTTTTCTCCCCATGAAGTAGTGAAATATGAAAATGTAAACTTTCACCCTTATTACACAGGGTATTTAATGGTGCATTATTGTATTTATGTTTATACAAACCTAAACCTTTCGATAACACTTACAGTTATCGCCGTCAGTAGTAATAATATCTTTTAGAAATGTTTACGATGTTGAAAACATGTTTATGAAGTATGAAAATTGAAAACGCCTGCTATTAATATAAGTTTGATAAACGTATAAAGCCAACTACAGAATACAATTTAAGTAAATAATAACTAGATCCTTAAATAAATTAAATATTATTAAACTGCCTTAAAAATGACAAATCAGAACACCCTCTAACGGTCGAAGGCTAACAGTGAAAAAAGTTATAGTTGTGACAAATTTTAATTCGAAATGGAATAAAAACGTACACAAATAGAAACTCGGCATACCAGTCAAAGATCTAGTCAAATCTAACAAAGAAATAGTTTTTTTGTGAAAATTGTAATTGTAAAAACACAATGTAGTACGTTTAATTTTTTAATTTTAATTTTAACTCCATATGTTAAGTTATTATAGTACTGTGGTAAGGTTACATATAATTGGTAAAGCAGTTACTTCAAGGTCTAGGAAAAAACAGCAACTAGACACACCAAAAGCTATTGTGCCTTTTTTTAATTATAAGATGCCAAAACCTTGTTTATTTTATCTCAATATACAAACATCCTAATAACTTCAATAGGCAAGAAGAAGGTCTCCGTTTAAATAGATTTTGGCATCTTACAATCAAAAGAAGGGACAATGATACGTCTTAATTTTAATTTTAGCTGTTAGTATGTGTAGGTCAGTGCTTTACCAATTATATTTTAAGTTACCACAGCACTGTACTACTTCAACATAAATGTAGTTAAGATTAAAAATCATACTAAACGTACTATATTGTGTTTTGACTGTGCAACAACAATTACAATTATTAACAATAAACTATTTCTCTCTGAATGCTTTTATTAATTTCAAATTAAAGTTTTTCACAACTTTACACTTACCACATCATTTGATTAAATTTGCTCTTTGGTTATGAGATTTTTCACTGTTAGCGTTCGGCCGTTAGAGGGTGTTCTGATTTGTCATCTTCAAGGCACTTTAATAATATTTAATTTTATTAAGGATCTAAAATATTCTTTACTAAAATTAGATTCCATAGTTGGTTTTATACGTTTATCAAACTGTTATATTAATAGCAGGCTTAAAATTGCGTTTTCATATTTTTCACATTTCATAATTTCTAACATCTTAGACAATTCTTAAAGTACTACTAAGGACGATAACTGTAATTGTTATCGAAAGGTATAGATTTATGTAAAATATAAATATAAAAACACACTACTAAAAAACGGAAAAAGCTAAGTATTTTAATTATAGTATAATAAGTATTTAAACACTAAATTCTATAAATTCTAAATTATGTTAAAAAGGCAAGCAATATTATGTTTATTTAGTTTTTAATTTCGGTGTAAAATATATTACCATGTAATACAATTTGTTTAGTTACATGTAGTGCATATTAGATTAATTATGTCCAGTTTTCCACATTTGAATTAAAGTGCTAATCAGATGAGCGTGGCACAGAAAAACGCTGAATTTAAAAAGTACATTTTCACAAAATTGCCTCAATATAAAAATTTGTATATGAAATTGTTTGGAACCAAAATAGATTTTAAAAGATTTTTTTTAACAAACCTTTGAACGACGTAGTTTGTGTGAAGTTACAAAGACAAAAGGAAAAATAGAATCACGAATATATTGAAAGCATTTCGTTGCAATGGAAAAGATTTTAAGAATCTTTTAAAAGTATATTTCTTCTATCATAAGTTTTCAATTCCTGTTCAACTTTAACAGGTTTCTAAACACCTTTTTTTTTAACAAAAATTCAATAACTAGTACCTTTAATCCTCGCATAGCAAAATCTATTCATTATCTCCAAATACGAGACATTTTCAGAACATTGTTATCTTTTTTGTGAGAGTTTAAAGAATTGTCGAACGATTTTTCTTTGAAGTAAATTAAGCTTAAAATTAACATTACTTAAGTGGGACATATACTGTCAAACAAATTGCGAAACATTTGCTGTTGAGCAATATTTTTCTAATGACTGGCTGTATTTGATGCGTTCCCAACGCGTTGTGTAATGCGTGACAGTGTTGCACTTTATTCTGCGATTTTTTTTTAATTTATCGGTCGCCTGATTAGTACCCTTGAGGGGTCATATAACAAACGGACATTAGATTATTGACAGGGAAAATCTGCAAGTCTGAGTAAATTAACGGGATATCGCCGATTGTAATATGATTTCTGGCGACGTTTATAAGAACAGACTACGTCGAGTGGTCGTACTCTGGTAATTAATTTAGGGGCTATACCATTATAATCGGTTGTATGGTAACCAAACACAAAACGTGAGTACTGAATGGACAGGGAAAAATAAGTAAACTTACCTTGTATTAACAACCACTTTTTGCTCATACGTTTCTACACCGCTTACAATGGAACCTGAAATTGAATGCTAAATGCAGATAGCCCTAATAAATTAGGAGCACTTGCTCAATTGCCCCCCTCTATTCTAAATAATTACTATTTACTCTTACTCGTATCGTGAGCACTTAAATTTGTGAATCGGAATTGCATAAAGTATCTAAGAATTAAATCTTGACACATATAACACACAAGAATAAAAACAACAAACGCTATCTAAAATGTATTATAAGTGTTTTGTAAATGTGGTCTCATATTGGCTGAACTGATCGACCTATTTTCACAGTGTTTACTTTTCTAGCGAAACCAGACTTTGCTTGCGTTATCAGACTTAGTCCTGAGAAAGACCGATTTCGACCTGAGTCGAATTCATTTGTTATGATTTTTCCCTGGCACTGAGTAATTTATATATATATATATATATATATATATATATATATATATATATATATATATATATATATATATATATACAGGTGTCCACACTCTTTTCACAAAAGAAGCTGCAGATTCTAGAGCTGATTTTATGTCGATTTAACGTAAATTACCTTAATACAAAAATACTTCCTAAGAGAGCTGGAGCTCTTGGAAGATGGCATCGGTTTAATTCAAATATCTTCAAAATGGTTTCTCTTTAAATGATAGCATTCTGTACATTTATTTAGTGGAATATGCCCAGTCGTATGGCGTGAATATGATTTTTTAGTTGTACTCATAAGCTTCTCCTTTGGGTCCAATGTCCCGGACATTGTTATTCATAAGTTTTTGTTTTTCAAAATTTCGCAATTTTAATATAAAATTTAAAAAATTTCGATTTTTTCATAAAAGAATGATACTCTTGTCTAAAGTCGCTACGACGCACCGTTTTCGAAATAAATTGATTTGAACTTTTCATGTGTTAATCATTAAATAGCAATTGCGTGAACGTCAAACTGCTCTCATATCATAAATTAATTTTGCTTTAGAAAGTAAGAAATAAGCTCGGGAAAAAAATAATCGTTTTTAATACAAAAAAATGTTGCTGACATTAATAATAAAAACATTCAAAATGACAACTGAAAGCATGAAACACAAATGTGAATCTACAAAAGATGCTCCACATGACGACCATCCGTTTCTATGCACAAATTTATTCGTTTATGTAAAGATTGCCGAATGTTTGCAAAAATTACCCTATTGTTCCTAAATTCGTCGCAGGCATCCTGAATTCTTCTCCAAAGCAGATCGCGTGTTTCTATTGGTTGGGAATAAACCATTGATGATTTTAGATATCCCCAAACACAAAAATCGCAAGGATTTAAATCTGGATACCTTGCTGGCCAAGCAACCGGACCGTCTCTTCCGATCCATCGCTCTCGGTAATTGTTATCTAAAAAAGTTCTACTATAGTGAGCCGGACAACCATCATGTAAAAACCACAAATTCAGCCGAATATTCAGATTAATATCATCTAATAAATCCGGTAAAGCATTTTGTAGAAAGTTGAGATATTCTTCGCCGTTTAAACGATTAGGCAATTCTACAGGTCCAAGCAAATTATCACCAAGTACATCTATCCATACATTAATGCCAAACCTTTCCTGATGTTTACTTTCCCTTATCGCATGAGGGTTTTCATCAACATAGGAGTAATAGTGTGCATTGTGCATATTAAAAATTCCATTTTTGTAAAAGCGGCTTCATCACAAAAAAAAATATTACAAAAAAATATTGGTCTTGATTCTCTTTATTTTGCATCCAATTGGAAAAATCAACACGAGCAGGAAAATCACCTGCTTGCAAGGCCTGGACTTTTTTGACATGAAAAGGATACAAACCGTCCTTATGTAGAACGTTCCACACAGAAGATTTTGACACATTGGGATACATTGCAGCCAACCTTCTTACGCTTATTTCTGGATTGTACTCAATTTCCATTAAAATATCATCCTGATATTCTTCCATTACATCAGCATGTTTTCCCGTTTCATTATTTTTAAGAATTACCGATCCTATTTCCGTAATTCTTTGATGAAGAAGCGTAAATGATTTAGGAGCAGGATGTCTTCTACCTGGAAACTTATCTGCATATCTACGTGATTCTACCCGATCGTTGCATTGCATTGCGCCGTACACTAAATGCATATCGGCATATTCTTCTTTACTAAACGAAACCATTCTAACAATATTCAACTTTTTGTATTTACGGTAAACTAAACAATAAAAAATCTTTCACTTAAAACTTATTTGACCCTTTAACCTCAACTAGTATCCGTAATACTAGCTATTTTGACGTTCACGCAATTGTTATTTTGTTTATTTTCCATAACCATCTTTCATAATTGTAAATGAATTCGTTAGTTACGTTTATAAAAGTATTATTAACTCATGAAAAGTTCAAATCGATTTATTTCGAAAATGGTGCGTCGTAGCGACTTCAGACAAGAGTATCATTCGTTTATGAAAAAATCATTTAAAGGGAAACCATTTTAAAGATATTTGAATTAAACTGATGTTAGAGCGCCATCTTCCAAGACCTCCAGCTCCCTTAGGAAGTATTTTCGTATTCAGGTAATTTACGTTAAATCGACATAACAGCTCGAGAATTTGCAGTTTTCTTTTGTGAAAAGAGTTTGTAGACATATATATATATATATATATATATATATATATATATATATATCTATATATATATATATATATATATATATATATATATATATATATATACAGGGTGCGACATTAGTGCGTACGATATATCCGTTATTAAAGGAGATATCAAAAAAGCTATTTAACCAAACATACTTTTTTTTTTAAATGGGACACCGTATATATTATTTCAAATTTAGATTAAGCTCTTTCCCCCATACTTCCAATATAGGGTTTTATTACATTATACAAGGTATTTCAAAAGTTATGGTCAATTGAACACAAAAATCATTCTCATTCCAACGTCCTGTATACCCTAGACAGAACAACCTAACAATACTTTTTTCCAGGCATAACTTTTTGACATTGGTACAGTGTTACGAGAAAGTGCTATTTCTTTATTATTGCACCAATTGAATATAGAGCGAGCCAAAACTCGAACACATGATTTTGTCAATTTTTTCAAATGAATCACCCTGTATTTTATTTTAAAAAGTGAAAATACACTTTATGTTCTTTCATTTTTATTAAGAACTCCCTATAGCTAAAATCGAGATATTTTCAATTTAATAATAGAAAGAGATTTTTTTAAAAATTTCTATTATAACAAGTTAGCCGTGAACAAATAAAAGTGTGACAAATTATTATAAAAAATTCAAAAAACATCGGTTATCAAAACAAAATTCTTATAAAATTGATTATAAATGTTCAAAATTCCACCGAAAACATCAATACAGCATTGCAGTCGATCTTGAAATGCTCGACTGACATTTCTTAACATTTCTACATTAATACTCTGGAATGCGTCTCGTATTCTATTCTTCATATCATCTTGTGTGGTTGGAGGTATTTGATACACACGGTTTTTCATATAACCCCACTTGAGGAAGTCAATTTTACTTAACTGCTGGTCATGCAATGGGTCCTCCTCTTCTCACCCATCTTCTAGCAAAATGTGTATTAAGATTATTATGAATTAATCTAGTGTGATGTACCGAAGCTCCATCGTGTAACAACCATATTCCTTGACGAATGTTAAGAGGAACGTTTGCCAACAGTAATGGTAAATGATTTTCTAAAAAGTCCAAATAAACCTGACCATTCACTGTTCCATCCAAAAAAATGTGGTCCAATTACGTGATCTCCAACTATACCACCCAAACATCCACAGACCACCTAGTTTGATTATGAGTTGCTATAAGATGGCGATTAATTGTCAAATAATAATGGAAATTGTGTCTATTCACAGTTCCATTTTTATGAAACGTGGCTTCGTCTCCAAAGAGGACAAAAGCAAGGAAATCCGCCTGATTGTGGATTTGTTGTTGAGCCCATTGACAAAAAGCAACCCTTGTGGGATAGTCATCTTTAAGTAACTCTTGATGCAACTGGATATGGTTTGGATGCATCTTATTTTTACGCAATATTCTTCGGACCGACCTCTCACTAATATCATGCTGACGCGAGATTTCACGTGTACTAACATGTGGATTATGCGTAACTTCAAGCATCACGTTAAATTCATTTTCCTCGTTAAGTACAGGTTTTGTCCTTTCCCGTTTTTCATAAACTACTGAACCCGTACGATTAAAACGATATACTAACTAACCTTTCCAACGTTATTTTCTCGGGTTGTCTTCGTGCGGGATATCTCTCTTTGTAAATTCTTTGTGTTAATAAACAATTTTTCATACATTCTCCCAGTACCCATATCATGTCTGTTAATTCCTAAACAAGAAAGTTCATTTAAAACAGTATTTAAGTGTTTACAAATTAATAAACACTACACAATGTCAAAGAAGTTTGTTAAATGACAAGCTACTAATTATTACTGAATAATATCTATCTGTCATTTGTTCACGGCTAACTTGTCATAATAGAAAATGATAAAAAAATCTCTTTCTGTTATTAAACTGAGAATATAATTCACATGTCACATAGTACATTTTTGATTACTTTTATTGGTTTAAATACAAAAACAACATCGCAGAATAGGCTATCAAATCGCTGATAATTTTATCACCGCATGTTGAATGTGACATGATTTTAATAAATTTAATATATAAATAATAAAATAGTTTACTGTCAAAGTGACAAAAAGTTTCAAAGAAATAAATAATTGTATTGATTATCTTGCAAGTGTAATAATTACTACCAAAGTGACAGATCGTTTAAAATTGTAAACTTTAAAAAATATATTTTCTATTAACGTTCATTATATTCTCTTACCACATATAACACGTGTTATGATTAATAATCGATGATACCACTCGTTAAAATCTGTAGAAAATTGAACGTTCAATTTTCATCGGTTTTAACTCGAGCTATCACCGATGATAATCATAACACTAGTTATATTATCCCCGAAAATATATCAGAAATTAACGATTTTAGCTATAGGGAGTGCTTAATAAAAATGAAAACATAAAGTGTGTTTTCACTTTTTAAAATAAAATACAGGGTAGTTCATTTAAAAAAAATTGACAAATCATGCGTTCGAGTTTTGGCTCGCTCTATATTCGATTGGTGCAATAATAAATAAATAGCACTTTCTCGTAACACTGTACCAATGTCAAAAAGTTATGCCTGGAAAAAATTATTGTTAGGTTGTTCTGTCTAGGGTATACAGGACGCCGAAGTGAGAATGATTTTCGTGCACAATTGACCATAACTTTTGAAATACCCTGTATAACGTAATGAAACCCTATACTGGAAGTATGGGGGAGATGAGCTGAATCTAAATTTGAAATAATATATAGGATGTCCCATTTAAAAAAAAGTATGTTTGTTTCACCCTGGTAATATGTAGCACCCTGTAAATACGAAAATAATTTTATAATGTGAAGTTTGAAGTTACCTATAATTTTTGGAAATAACTTTTTTGATATCTCCTTTAATAACGGATATATCGTACTTCGACGCACTAATGCCGCACCCTGTATATATATATATATATATATATATATATATATATATATATATATATATAATAATACATACATATACATAATACATACATATATATATATATATATATATATATATATATATATATATATATATATATCAGTAGCGCATCTATACGCGTCGGTCTCTGTAATACAAATGGCTTAAGAAGTTTTTTTCTTAATTAGGGTATATAAAACCTATTCCACTACAAATTAAAAATAATTGTGGTTATACAGGGTGGTCCAAAAATAAGAATTTATGTCAATGTTATGTTTTGTTAAACGGAACACCTTGTATTTGACGGTGTTTTTTTAATTCTACGGATAAAATAAAGTAAAGTTTCTGTAATGTTCCCTATACCTATCTCTTTTCGTTTTTGAAATGTTTAAAGAACTTTGCAAGCGTGAACAAGAAAATCATCTAGGTTGTGGTTATGTACAACACATCAACATACACCTGCGGCATACGTGGTAATAATATTAGGCTATCAGTTAAAATGCAAATTTTTCTATTACAACATACAGGGTACTCAACTAATCTCGCTGAATTTAACTTAGATGTGCAGCTGCATAATTTTATTAATTTAACAACTTTAACCGACAGTTATTCAAATTGTCTTGCATTCGATGTAAGAGTTCGATATACCTAAAACCAACGATTCTTTAGTAAATAGTACTTTTTTATTTGTAATATACGTATTTCGTAATAATCTTGTCTAATCATAGCAACCATAGAGCTAATTTCACTCAAAACAGAATTGAATGAAATAAGCCATTCATGTCTTGTCTGTCACTTTCCAATGTAAGCAAAAGTTTTGATGTAAAGTAAAACTACACATTTTAATATAATTTCAGTATAACTGAATTTAAAACACATGTGGAGTTGCATAATGTTTTATCCGTAGAATCAAAAAACACTGTCAAATGCAGGATGTTCCGTTTAAAAAAACAACTTTGATATAAATTCTTATTTTTGGATCACCCTATATAATCACAAGTATTTTTAATTTATAGGCTCTATATACCCTAATTAAGAAAAAAACTTCAGATCTCAAGCCATTTGCATTACAAAGACCGACGCGTATAGGATGCGCCACCCTGTATATTATATATATATATATATATATATATATATATATATATATATATATATATATATATGATATATCATGGTGATACATGTACAATTGTCGCCTCTAATACTAAAATTTATTACTGAATTGCAGTTCTGAAGTTATTAATATATTAAATATATGTCACCAATGACACTGATGCCAGCCAAACGTAAATGCCAATTGTCAGTCGTTAGATAACTTTGCTAGTACTAGACGTGTGCTCGTTAAACAGTCAATTGTGACATTGCGCCATTTTAATACAATTTTCAAAGTAACCAGCAATAGATTTTTATTTGTGTTATAGGAATTAGTAGATTATAAGGCTGTTTTCAATCAGAACGTTAGTGGATTCGCCTATTTGAAAAGTAAATACATTTGTAGCTCTTAGAAGTTCGCGTATGATTTGTAATACTATGGGCAGTTGTGCTTACATGGCGTCATAATCTAAAGAAGGTAGGGTTCTGTGCATGTTACTCGATTACTGCAATCATAGTTATGATTGTACATTTATTATTATCAATATATAACAATGTGTAGAACAATATACATGTAATGATTTGTTTACAATTTTAACTATTTTACAGTATGTAATATTTTAAAATTTTTAACCAATATGGGTTCAAAGAGAAAATATAAACATAAGAAAAAATACGATCGTTGCAACCCCAAAGATGCTGAAGAACTACTTCAACTACTTACAAATCTAGATGAAGAAAACACTATAGCTCAACAAAGAGAGTTGAACACGCTCCATTAAAAGATCTAAAAAACCAAGCCAAAGGGTCTTCCCAGGCATTACAAGATGAAAAAATCGGCTGACACTTATTATTTGGTATTATAACAATGAAGAACCCATGGCAACAAATATATTCACGCCAGAGATGCTAACTTAAGGTAGCTGCAACAGATGGTCAAGAAAAGATAGCAAAATGATATCTGTACTTCAGCCCACTGGTGTCCAAGTAAATGAAATACGACTAGATAACGTTGGCCACTTGATAAAACAGAAACATAGTGGAGATGTGGTAAATGCAGAAAGTGTACTGAATTTCGATGCATAAAGCGCAGCGTGGGTTTACTTCTTGATACTTGTTTTGTGAAATACCACACTACATGAAGTTTTGTTTAATAATAATATTATGTGCAGTACCTGTTTGATGATTTTTATTTCAATAAACTATTTTTTTTTAATACAATTTAGATTTTTTTTTTCCCTAACTTTCCAGCGTATGATATATCATACGCAAAAATAAAGCAACTTAGACAAAAAATATTGCTTTTCTAAGTATCATACTTATTACAAACATATTCTGACACTAGATTTTAATATTTGTAAAAATGTAACCAAAATTAAATTTTGGGCATCAATGGGTTAATGTATAATGACTTTTTGAAAAGTTTCAATAATTTTATTTAACTAAGAGGTATCAAAAAATACTCAAAACCGTTTCAGTAGTGTATAGGGGAACCAAAGCGACTCCAAAAACATGACCAAATCACCCCCCTGTCGCGGCACCATTGAACATCATTGCAAAGCTTTTGAAAATGCTTTTCATCGACAACATACCATATAAAGGCACATTAGCATAAACTATTCAAAATTTATAAAAAATAAAACTGATCGGATATCTAGTTTATGTTATAAATTGATCTAGTACATAAATTATTAAAAACACTTTAAACAATGTAATTGATTTCCTTAACTCTACACTTACGTATTATAAAATTGTCTATAACTTTGTTCTAAACAATAAAATAAACCATTTTTAAATTCAACTGTCACATTTGCAAACACTTCCATGGAAATCGAACCACTTTTCCTGATTATCCGATCATGAAGATCTTCAATTGAAACAGGCTTAGACATTAGTGTGTTCGATATTTCATCATGAAAAGATGCGGATTTTCGTCTGTAAAAAAACGTAAATTGGTCATTAAAACAAACGTTTGTTACTAACTCTGGATTGTTTTGAATTTTCTCATTCATCTCTTCACAAAATCCAATTCTTCAGTCGTACCCAGTCTTCGCTCAGTTCTTGGCATCTTATACGGGTAGAATTTATTCAACTTAAATCTCGTTGTACCATTTTTCGTGAAATTCCTGTGATGTGGATGCTTTTGAAATTGAACATTTAAGAGTTTTACCAAAATGACCTAAAACTTCTATCTGGGTAGTACTCTTCATCCGAGTCGTTTCTTATTTACTTTTGACCTCGTGTGTTCAAATTTAGGCACATAGATGACTGCAATTTTTTTACATGCCTGGTGTTAAAAACAGCAGTTGTTCATAACGCAAATAGATCTTCACAACAGTAAATAAAAAAATTTCAACTCTTTCAATTAACGTGCACACTATTCTAATAATTTTGTAATAACAACAAAAGACTATTGGGTAATAAAGTTTGTTAATATAATTAGCAAATAACAAAATCGATACTTTTTTTCTCTTAAACTTGAATGAATAATAAAATTGATAAAAATAAGATAGTCAAGAAGAAATTTCAAACATGTTCTTGGTGTTAAACATAATGTTTAATTTGACATAAGAAATAATTTTTTTGTAATTTACCTAATAAATCGTAGGTGGCCAACACGCGGCCCTCCGAGTGTTAATTCGTGGCCAGCGAAGATGGATGATATGAGCAAAATATTTATTTTATTACTTTTATTGACCATAATATCACCAAAAGAGCATTCCATCATAAGTAGTTTGTGGCATATTCCATTGTAACAAAATTAACTAAGTCCATTCACCGAGCTAGTTGGATCTGTGGTCACACAGTGTGCTTAGCATTCGGGAGGTTAATGGGTTTGATCCCCGTTACGCATATAACGGCATGATCACTGCGTATACGCACATCATGTGCGGCTATTTAGGCGAATGCTGGGGTAGTATCTTCCCCCTACAAGCCCTAACTCCATTCCTTCCGATCCTATCATGACCGCACCCACCCCTAATCCCACCGTGCATATATACGTCATGTATGTATGTATGCTGGGAACCCATCGCTGTGACTGAATGAGCATGGAAAGCTCGAGCAGCACGCCCTCCTTTTTGCAGCGGGAATGAAACACGTTGCTTTCATTTCCTTTCCGAATTCACGTATTTTTAAACTAATCTAGTTTTAATTTTAAAATAGTTGAAATTTATTTTCTCACCATTTGTAAGTTTGTGGGGTATCAAGTGGTCTATGATCTCATTCGTCAATAAAAATCAGTTTTTTGTATTTTATTGTTAATGCTTCGTCAAAGTTCTTAATATTTATTGTAAAGTATTTCCACATAAATGCTTTCAGTAATTGTAGAGTTTGAAGCGAGAGTGTAAGATAAGGCTCAACGACTGTCCACTAAGCTAGAACTGACTAAGCAAGGCGTATATATCGAACATTATAGCCTGATCAGAAGGTCCGTGAATATAGCACGGTTAATTAAAGCACTAACGATGAGACCGGCGCTGATCGCTAGTGCCTTTTAGTCCTTCATTACTTGCTTCAGCACGACCAGTCGTTATCGAGAAAACGACCCCCCTTGGACAGTGCTGGCTTCCTACCCTTGTTGAAAGCACTAACTACGGGACCGACGCGGATCGTTAGTGATTCGTTAGTGCCTCTTAGTGCTTCATAACTTGCATCAGCACGACCAGTCGTTTTCGAGAAAACGACCCTCCCTTGGACAGTGCTGGATTCCTACCCTTGTTGAAAGCACTAACGATGGGACCGCGCAGATCGCCAGTCCTTCATAACTTGCGTCAGCACGACTAGCCGTTGTCGAGAAAAGGACCCCTCTCGGACAGTGTTGTCTTCCTACCCTTGTTGAAAGCACTAAGTATGGGACCGACGCGGATCGTTAGTGCTTCGTTAGTGCCTCTTAATGTTTCACAACTTGCACCAGCACGACCAGTGGTTTTCGAGAAAACGACCTCCTTGGACAGTGCTGGGCTTCCTACTCTTGTTGAAAGCACTAATGATGGTACCGACGCGGATCGATAGTGCTTTGTTAGTGCCTCTTAGTGATTCATTGCTTGCATCGATACGACCGGTTGATTTCGAGGAAATGATTCTTTAGGGTGATATGATATCAAAAGAATAAATTTAATTTCTAGAATGTAGATATGTACAATTTCATCGTTAGAAAAAAATATATTAACACGAATTGTACTATAATAACAATAAAAAGCAAATGGTAGTAACTACAATATTATTTTTTACAGTGTATATGTCGTTTTGCATGTCGTCATACTTTTACAATAGGCGATATAATGCCCTATCACTATTAATTGGATTTGGGGCAACAAATACTATTACTGATCTTAAGATCAGTGCTACTATAACAAATGGGATATCTCTTAATCTGGTATCTCCGCGTGCATTTGTGTCGATGAAGACAAAATTTGACGCAACTATAGTATGACAAACAGTTCCTGAACAGGAACATTTATTGATCTTTAGATATCTATTTGAAACGGAATATTCCAAACTTTTAAAATCATTATTTAATGTATTTACTTTTAGGGGCAAAATGGAGTGTTTGTAATTGTAACGTTCCCACAGTTTGAACACAATCAGTATCTACGGCGCGGCGCTTGGACAATATTTTATAAAAAAAATCAGGAATATATGACCTTACATATGACCTATTCTTTCAGTTTTATCTATTAACATGTCTCATTTAATCCTAGAATACTGCAGCCTCGTAAATTTACGACCAGCGAACTTCTTAGTACCTTCCTAATTCTTGTAAATCTACATATTTATCCGTTTTTACGACCATCTTGGCCAATTATAAAATCACAATTCGTGCGTGATCGTAAAATTTACGACGCTGTAGTATTAAGGAAGGTTAGCGTTGAAATATTTTTAGTGCGAGTTGTGTTGCGATTGTTGACTGTATTATTATTATCTGAAGCGACTGAAAGCTCACTGACATTTTTCATTGTTTAATCTGCGTATATTTAGTAATATGTCGTTCTACTCTATGGCAAGTCCTTTGTCTGAGGTAGAAATACAGGAAGAGATTAGAAAAATTATAAACGGAGAAGATTCTAACTTAGAGGAGTTGATTACAGTGAAAGTGATTGTGAAGTAGGCAATGTAGAGGTGGAATAATCTTATTCTGATGACGATGTTGAAAGTGTTGATGAAGTTTTGGATGCGCGTAATTCTCTGGATTGTGAGTACACCGAATAAAATATCTCTGAAGCGAGAAAACGTGTGTTAGATGAATGAAGTTCCGATAGTTCAAGTGAGGATCTTCCATTGTCAAAAGTGGCATGAAAATTGAAATATGTAATACAGCCAAAGTCTACACGATTGAGAGGCAAAAATGGTCACAAGTGGTCCGCTAAACTGTCACTGAGATCTAAAAGAACAGCCTCTAGAAATATTATTCATTTTATTCCTGGAAACAAACCAGAAAGTCGAAAATATTCCTCCATAGACCACTTCTTACATTTTTTCCAAACTCCATCATCAACCAAATCATAGATTATACTAATGAGGAAATCGTCAAGAATTTTAAAAACTATAGTGGAAATCCTGTACATATTACTACAACAAATAGAGATGAGTTTTTAGCTTTATTAGGTGTGTTGGTGCTATCTGCGGCCAAAAAGGACAATCATTTAAATGCAAGACAAATGTTTGACTCTACCTTATCGGGCTCGTTCTAAAAAGCATGTATGAGTTGCGAACGGTTCAGTTTCTTGATCAATTGTCTTCGATTTTACGATAAAACATTTAGAAGGGATAGGACGTTACTCGATTCCTTTGCACCCATTCGTGATATATGGGAAATATTTATGCAGATTTGTAGAACTTCTTATACCCCATCAGCTTATCTTACTATCGATGAACAACTATTGGGTTTTCGTGGGAGATGTTCATTTAGAATGTACATCCCAAATAAACCTTCCAAGTATGGAATAATGACAGTAATGCTCTGCGATGCCACTACAAAGTTTATGATAGACGCAAGTCTATACCTGGGGAAAAACACGCCAACAGACGGTTTACTTTTAGCTAACTATTTTGTGAAGAAACTAACCAAATCTGTTCATGGTAGTAATAGAAACATAACCATGGGCAATTGGTTTACTTCTATCGCCTTGACAGATGAGCTATTAAATGATCCCTACAAATTAACCATAATAGGGACCTTCAGGAGAAATAAGCGCGAAATTCCACCTGAATTGTTAGAAACTAAAGGAAGAAATTCTCAAACATCCATGTTTTGTTTTGATCAGAAGAAGACATTAGTTTCTTACATGCCGAAAAAAAAGTAAGTTTTACTGCTATCTACACTACATGAAGGTGTCGAACTTTCAGAAGTAAATAACAAACCTGCAATAGTTACGAGTTATAATACAACTAAGGGAGGCGTTGATACATTTGATCAACTATGCTCAACGATGGGATGCGAACGAAAAACTAGAAGATGGCCACTTTACGTCTTTTATGGAATGATTAATATCGCATGTATTAACTGCTTTGTTATATATTGTGGCAACAAATACAAGACGGCCCAAACACCCTTGCAACGATTCCAATTCATGATAAACTCAAGCCATGAATTGGCAAAGCCGTGGATGGGGCATCGTTTAGGTATAGTAAATTTAAGACGTGAACTCCGGGACAGCATTAACAAAATTTTGAAGTTGACGCCAACACAGGAAAACATCAACCCTGTATAAAAAAAACGTACAATATGCGCCATGTGCCCTAGCCAAAAAAGACGTATGACTACGACTTATTGTAGCCACTGCAGTAAGCCAGTTTGTGGAGAGCATCGTGGAGATGTGTGTGTTACTTGTGCAAAAATTTGAAACTTTGTGATTAAAAAATATAAAGACATGTGCATTAATAGTTAAGAGAGGTATCTGATTTTTTAGACCTTTAGAATAAATATTTTTTCATTGTAAAAAAGTATTTTTATTACGACGCTGCAGTATTAACGTAATGAGGAATCATAATAGTAGTCTATGGTTAAACATCGCATTTTGGACTTTCATTTGATAGTTGCGCTCGCATCTTATTAATAAATCGTGTGTTCCTTCTACCAAACAAAACACTAGTTTCATGAAATTGTAGTCTAACATGTGTGGTTCTATTGATGCATTCAACTCTTTACTGTCGCAAACGGCGGCAGCATTACATTGCAAAACACTATCTATTGGACATGTGTTGCTCAAAATGACTTTTTTTTACTAATTGTACAAGATTCCTATTTTTTAATAAGAAAATTTTGTTCTTAATTTCTGAGGTTATTTCAGGGTCCTTTCCTCGCCAGTTTTAAATTGCCATAGATGCATCTAAAACATTAATAAAACATAAATGTTATTTATTTGTACACCAAACGAGTTAAACATTATCGTACTGACGAGATAAACGTTTTCCAAGAATATGAATGGTATACGTTAAGAGAAAAATGAAATATACCGCATCGACTGTTTACACCTGAATGAGACTACTGCGTCCATGCAAACGGTGTAAATCTTAATTACCTAATTTATTTGATAAGCAACGGAAATAAAGTGTCACATAACAAGGCGGTATTCGATAATATTGTCTCATTAATAACAGGGTCCATTTTTCTGCTCGTCTAATGTTTTTCAACACGAATAATCAACAAAAACCGGCCGTTTTTGCGCGTTCTCGTATGTCTTAAAAAGGCGGAGTTAGATAAAAATAATCAGATTTTTATTGCCGCTTTTGGTTTACAAGAAATTAAGTGTCCTATATATACATGACACTGGTACATTGTGAGTAGGATTGCACTCCCTATAACAATGAACGTACAATTTTTTTATAGATTTAGCATATCTTTCCGTTTCTTCTTGCAATAAATTATGAACATCGTCGGAGAAAAATTTTTCAAACGATTGTACAGGAGATAAATCATGTATTTCAGCACTAATAATTTTAATTTTCTCATTTTCAGACTGTGACTATCTTATTGTGTTTCTATAGGATGGTTGAGATGTATGCCAACGCGAAGTAATATTAGTTAATTTCTTTTTACCCGTACTTGTTGAAGAGCTTTTATCGGGTTTCTTACGAGTACATTGCGTATCAGGATTATCATCACGATTAGACTATGTCTTCGCCGCCTTCATCACAATCACTTAAAAGTCCGGATTCGGTGGCAAAACAGCTATATCTACACTATCCGCATTTTCCAAATGTTTATAAAATTCCTCATCTTCGAATAACGCTTCAATATCTTAACACTTAAAAACCGCTTACATGCCATGTTTTACACCACAATAAATGCACTAAATAAATAAGGGAGTATCGCCTCTAATTTATATACCAACAATCTCTGCAAGAATCATGTAGTCTGGACGTGTAAATTCAAGGTATAAACTTATACGAATTGGACCAGTGTCCTATAAATATGACATCATATTTTGTACTTGTTTATTCCTGTTGATGATAAGATCAACGTTTGAAAAAATTATGCAGTTTTAGCAAACAAACTTTCTATTTATGTATTCTGAACAGAAAAGTTACATAATTTATCGAATTTTCAAAAAAAAAAACTAAGGAAAACTAAATGCGTGACAACTGACAAGCGAAGAAAAAACAACCTTTCTTCTAAATTATTTTTCTGTTTATAACTACTAATTTCTTATAAAATTAAAGGTACAATCTTGCTCCTAAAAGATGACAAAGCAATATAAAATGAAAAAAAATACATTTTTGAATTACAATCAAGAAATAAAAATTGCTATTTTTGCTGTCCTATATACAGGGTTAGGAAAAACTACTGGAACGCTTAAATATCTACAAAACCGCTGAAGTTACGATTACAAAATACGGCATTTGGGGGTTCCTAGGCATGCGGAATTAGAAAATGATATCGGCACTGTTGCCAGATTTCCCAGTTTTGCGCTACACGTAGTCATTTTGTTTTCTTAAAAAGAATGCTCTTTTTATTTTTATTGCAATCAATTTGACGTCTCAAACTTATTAAGATCTCAATACTTAGTTTTTTTGTTATCTTAAATGGAAGATCCCAAATTCTCAAAATTCTGTTTATACTATTAGATACTAGTGAGAAATATTATGGGATAGTTAGTTATTTTAGAATGAGCATGCGTTAAATTTATAGGAGACGCCCGAAAATATGAATACCCTAGGAACAAGTAAGCACTGCTGCAATTGTTTTCAACACTCTAGCCGTCGCCATGTTACAACAATGACAAATTAAACACATCATTGTCAGTTAAGCCGTTGAATATTGCATCGATTACAAAATTATAATTTGATTATGGCTTTTGTTCTATCAGAAACCCAACGTATTGATATTTTGATTTTTCGTGGATATGGAAATAAAACAAGGACATATCAAGAAGTCTGCAACTTGTCGACGTTACGAGGAAACAGGGTCCATAAAATGTTTACCTAAAACCGGACGCCCAAGAACTGCTACAAATGATGAAAATAAATTAAACGTTTTATTACAAATAGAGGAAAATCCAAAAGTAAGCACCAACCAGTTAGCCATAAATACCGAAATCTGTCAGAAATCTGTAAGAACTATTTTGAAGGAAAATAAATTAAAGCCGTACAAGATCCATTGCACTCAAGAGCTTTTAGAGGATGATCCTGACCACCGCAATGAATTCGCCGAAATCATGATGGAAAATATCAACCAAGATCCTTATTTTGCGCACAAAATTGTATTCAGTGACGAAGCTACTTTTTGCTTGAACGGCCAAGTTAATAGGCACATTGCCGAATTCGGTCTAGAGATAACCCCCATTGGATGGAAGAACTTCATGCACAATATCCTGAGAAAGTTAACGTCTGGGCGGGAATATTGGGAAACAATATTACCGGACCTTTGTTCATAGAAGGTACATTAACAGGGCGAAAGTATTTGGAGCTCCTTAGAGAAAGTATAGTTCCTGCCATTCAACAAAATAGAAATATAGGTGAAATCTGGTAGCAACATGACGGTGCTCCGCCCCATTATTCAAGAGAAGCCATGCAATTTCTAAACAACTAATTCCCAGGAAGGCTGATTGGAAGACGTGGAGCATTAGAATGGGCACCTCGATCCCCTGACATAACTCCACTGGACTTCTTCTTGTGGGGTCATTTGAAAAACCGTGTCTACAGAAATTGTCCAGAAAATTTGAACGAACTCTGCGAAATAATCCGCATCGAAATTGTACTTATAACACCGGATATGTTGAGCAACACATTGCGAGAATTTTATGAGTGACTGGATACTGTCTGGCAAATAATGGAGCCCAATTTGAGCATTTAATTAAAAGTTAGTGTCGTTAATGATTAATTCTATTGTTAATTAATTAATTAAGTTATTGTTGTTTTAGTCCATTGGCTTTTAATCTCCTTCTTATCTTAGCATTATTGTTATTAGTTAAAGTGCAAGGGAAAGTGGCCAATCACAAATAAAAAAATAACCTTCATAACTCAAGTCATTTATTTCAATAAAAATAAATGGAACATTCCATTTAAGATAACAAAAAGACTATGTGTAGCGCAAGACTGGGAAATCTGGCAACAGTGCCGATATCATTTTCGAATTCCGCATGCCTAGGAACCCCCAAATGCCGAATTTTGTAATAATAGCTTTAGCGGTTTTGCAGATATTTAAGCGTTTCGGTACTTGTTACTGAAAACGCGGTGTTATCTTATCTCGGCAACTAGTAGAGATAAAATTTTGAAAATTTGAGATCTTAATAAGTTTGAGACGCCCAATTGATTGCAATAAAAATAAATAGGGCATTCTATTTAAGAAAACAAAATGACTACGTGTAGCGCAAAATTAGGAAATATGGCAACAGTGCCGATATCATTTTCCAATCCTGCACGCCCCGAAACCCCCAAATGCTGAATTTTGTAATCGTAACTTTAGCGATTTTGTAGATATTTAAGCGTTCCGGTACTTTTTCCTAACCCTGTATATGACACCGGTACATAATGGGTTAATTGTCAAATTATAAACAAATAATTTATCTTCCTTAAAATTAGTAGTTAGTGATTACATGTGCTGGTGAATCAGTGGTGTTTGAAGAATTTTTCGTGAAAACTCACAAAGGTAGTTTCCACGGTCTAGACCGTGGGTATTTTCATTATTATTATCTGTTAATCAATTTTGATTTTATTGAAATTATATTTTAAAATTTATTATAATGTACCTAGTTATTTGTTTTTCTTCTTCTGTTTTACATCGATTATTTACTGATTTTTTATATAATATTGTAAATGCGGATTTTAATTTATTAAATCTATTTTAATGCCTTTTCATATGTATTTATCAAAATTTGATCGTACGCCTCCTTCATAGTTACAAAAATTATAAAGGAATTTCATTGATTGAGCCTGTTATCCCCTTTGCAACAGCATGCGGATTTAATTTTATTACAGCTATTTTAATGCTGTTTTATGTGTATTGATCAAGATTTGGTCTTCCACCTCCTTCATGGTTAAAAATTTTGAAAACGAATTGCATCGGTTGAACGTTATATGTGCACTTATTTCTTACCCTGTTTTCCTTGTGTTTGCATTTCTGAAACATATTTCTAGTTTGCTAATTTTTAATTTTATTTTCGTTATTTCAAAAGGAAAACATAACTTTTATTGCATTTAAGATGTGCACGCTTGCAAACATCATTAGAATGAAGTAAATTTTACGATCATATATCATCGGTAATTTGGCTACTGAAGAATCGCTGCTAACGTCACACGGGTTAGTATTATGTTTCTATCTCCTTAACTGTTTTTCTCACTATACAGCTAGGTCCGTATGTATAAATTTGTTCCAATGTTGCGTCCTAGAATTTGTATTACTTATGTCAATCTATTCCTCGGCTACTATTATCTATTACTAAAGATATGTCTTGAATAGTTTATCCTGTTACTCCGAACTTCGTTTGTTTCCATTTATTATAATTTATATCATTTTTAAATTCATAAATATTAAACAAAAACTGGCAGATCAAATAATTAATGAAAAATTATAATTTTTAGATGCCGAAAAAGGCTGCTTTAAGTTGCCACGAGATTATCCCCTGCGTTACAACAATTTAAAGCCGAAATAGAAAAAAGTATCAACCATTCTTCTGCCTCCATTTGGCAAACTATTAGAATCCTTAAACGGTGTGATCGCTAAAGCATTATATACCGTCGTTAAATGTAATAAGTATAAGTGCCTAAAAACATTGAATATCGATGAAGATCGAAAGAGCCACAAATTGATGGTAGAAGAAGCGTTGGACTCCAACAGTGATGAAAACCTTGCCGTTTTTGACGTTCCCGTTGATGTATTAAAATGGGACAAAATTGGCCATTCTAAAAGGCGCCTAGAGAATGGGAAAAACATTCTTTCCTTGAATCCCTGATGGTCTGATGTTTTCATTGATTCTTTTAGTCGCGTTTAAAAGTAACCATACATGGCAGATTAAAAAACATCAATTAAACAATAATTTGGAAATAACTATAGTGGGGTACTGTAATAATTGTTCAGCAGTATTAACATCGAATAGTTTTATCAACGTTGGAAATGACGATCGTATATTTTTTCGATGCGAAGTGTCAAATATGTTATGTGATACAACAAATACTAGGAAATGACGATTGATGGGTATCAAAAGAGAGCAAATTGGAGATGAATTGACAAGAGGAAAATATGACACAAATTGGAGAAGAGAAAACGCAAATGAAATGATTTTTTTGTTTGGCGATTCGGAACCATGCAATTTGTATTCTTTAAGCGTGCTGAAAAAATGCATGCAATTTGTATTCTTTAAGCGTGCTGAAAAAACGCAAACAAGAAGGAATTGCCCGAAAAATGAATTGCACTCCATTGGACAAATGTCCGATAAATTCCTGGTTATTATTAAAATATTCTCAAGAGTACTCTTCCATCATACGAAACATTGGCTTTGACAAATTTTTTATTCACTATTGGACAAACGAACAAGTCGTAATATTTGAAAATTATTGTAAAATGAATGCCACACCCACGCTGTATATTAATGCCACAGGATCTTTGGTTAAAAAAATTGGTCGGCCTTACGGACATATATCAGGAAATATATTTTTATATGTTGGAGTGCGTAAAATAACTGGGCAGATACCTATTTTTCAAGGTTTATCGGAGGAACATGATAGTAATAGTATTAGCTTCTTTCTAACGTCATGGATAAATTCAGTAAATATCACACCAAAAATTATTGTTTGTGATCATTTTCTTGCGCTTTTAAATGCAACAACGAATTCGTTCGCAAAATGTTCTTCAAAAGATTACATTGGAAAGTGTTTAGAAACATTAAAGTGCAACATCAATGTACTCCCTAATTTTCAATTAAGGATTAATTATTCCCACACAATTAAATTAGTAACAAAATGGAACAGTTTGCAAAACAAAACTAGATTGTTCAAACACTTCTACATTCGCTCTGTAGCAGCCTTAATTCACGAAAGTGATTTTGTAACTGGTTTAAAATTCGTAGCAGCCAATAGCGAATATTGCGGAGAACTGGTGAAAAAACAAACTAATTCACCACGTGAGGAAAGTACAAATTTTTTAAAGAATCTAATATCTGGCATAGAAACTATAGACATTGCAGATGAAAATAATGAGACCGACACAACTTACCAAATTTCATCAGATTCAGATTTCATCAATTCGTGGATTGGCGAATGCAAACAAAAGGCTACGACCATAGCAAACACTATTACAGATACAGAAAATTTCTATTTTTGTCCTGCATTTGCAAGGTATCTCGAACGGTTTTTAAAAACATGTCCTTTATGGTTATGCGTAAAGATCAAACATTTTGGATATGGAAAAAAACAGAAAGCTCGTCATCAGTCCAAAGTAATTTTAATGACCTAAAGCATCGCGAAATGAAGAATTTTAATTTACCAAGTCGTGTCGATAAGCTGCCAATTCCGAAGTCGATTTATTTACCGGTATTTTTCTATATAGTTGACTTTACTTAACAACAAATGCTTTAGAGGGTGATTCCTCGGTAAATATCTAGCTAAAGATATAGAAGTGTGCAAAGATGTCATCAAAAGTAATTCTGGGGCAAATCAAAGTCGCTGCCCCGATCAAGGAATAGGTAATAAACAGTTTTATTGCGAGTTCTTTTTTAATGTAAGTGTTTCTAGATATGTACGACCCGCAAACTTTGTCATTATCACAGGATGAAAGAAACGCCGATATCAAACTGCGACGCAGAGTATTAAACAGAAGGTAACCTATAGTTAATTTGGTAAATAGTTTATGCAACCGCAAAGCAACATCTTAGCATTCTCTCTCTTTCTGACCTCTACAGCCTCTCTCTCTCGCGGAAACCAGAAGCGTACACTATGGGTAACTCCGCCCCACGTCTTAGGTTAGGTCAATACATGTACAATATTAGGTTACATTAATAAAATGCACGGTTTAGGTTTATATTAGGTAGATACTCGTACAATATTAGATTAGATTAATAAATACACGGTTTAGGTTAGATCAATACTCGCCCGCGTGTATTGACCTAACCTAAAGCGTGGGGCGGGAGTTACGCATAGTGTACGCTTCTTGTTTCCGTAACCACGCTCTAGTATCCTCCCTAGGGGCATGTTTATAAATCTATGCTCCATTTTTGGCAGATGTATTTCTGCTAAGATGGCTGCGAAAGCTGTTTCGGCGACCGTAATTCCAAACCTCCCCGAAGATAACCGATCCTATCCGAACATTGACGAATGCGCCGCGCACAAGACCCAAGGCCGGCAACATTCTCGCTTCTCACGCGTTTCGCTCTTTAAAGTGTAACCGTCATCGAGTGAGCATTATTATAATGTATTCTCCTGTTTATGCACCAACATCAGCGGACATTAGAGATTTTGCTGACTTGTTAATAAACTATTACAACATAACCGTTCAAGATGATGATGGAAACGATGACGTCGATGAGAGGATGTATCTCAAATGGAGGATGATGGTGATGATTCACAGAAGAGCGATGAGATAGAAGAGAAGGACAAGTCTCAAAACCATGATGATGATGATAGCGACGAATCACGGTCGAAAAAGAAGAAAACCGATATAAAATGTTATTAAATAAATGATGTATTGCTTTTTATAATATATTTTCAAACGCTAAGCTTTCCTTCAATTTTTATTAATAAACTTATTTTCCTAACGGCGTTCGAAGCTGTACTAACAATGCTACAGTTAACTGGTTTTCTGTTGCACACTGTAAGTTAAATCAAACTGCTATTTTTTGAAATGAGTGCTGATTGATTAAGTTAAATCAATTTGGTATTTTTGAATTGTGGTTGGTTGGTTTTAGCAAAATGTAAGTTATTCCAATCAGTATTTTTGAACTGTAAGCTAGTTTTCGCAATCTGTAAGTTATGATTTGATTGATTGAGATTGATTTGGTTGATTGATTGATTGAGATTGATCTGATTGTTTAATTTGTGTAGGGTTGATCTGCGTAATTGATTTGATTAATTGATTTGTTTGTTTGAGAAAGAGACGAGGGAGAGCAGAACACATCACCTCTATTACAGAAAACATTCATTAGCCTTTACACCACTAGATGGCGTCACAAACAAACCCTAAATAGTCCTAGAAATATACCGCTAGGCAGCGCCGCCTCTATTACGGAAACATTCGCTAAGTTTAAAAATATACCACTAGATGGTACCCACAAACAAAACCCTAATTAGTCCTAGAAATATAATTCTAGGTGGTGCCACCTTTATTACAGAAAATATTCATTAGTCCATACACACCTAAATGGTGATACAAATTCAAATTTCGCGGCAACGACAGGAGGGCTCAGACGCTACCACAAATTCCTATACTTGCCTTATAAGTTAGCATTAGGGTCCCTTATTAGAATACTATTTATCGTTAAGGGGGCCACGACAAGGGGCGCAGACCCTAACCCAAGTTCCTATACTTGCCTTATGAGATTAGGACCCCCTTATTAGAATACTATTTCCAGCCAGCCATGGGGGCCACGGTATATAAAGTGTAACCATCATCGAATGAGCATTATTATTATGAACCAGCATCACGGATATTAGATGTTTTACGGCTTGTTAGTAAACTATCACAATATAATCGTTCAAGATGAAAACGATGAGACGAATGAGTGAGATAAAATGTATCTCAAAATCTTGATGATCGTGATACCCTATGAAATTTCAAATAAGCTAAATTACGTCACTCTTAATTCAGATTTGAAAATAACGGAAATGCAACCACCCACCCCAAAAGTCTTGACTGCTGAAAATGCTTCACACTAATATTTAACATAGGAAATTATAGATTAACTAGATTTGGGATGTCTTTGATAATTTGCTGCTAGACGTAGCACCTTTTGGCAACCCTGATCTATATAAATAAAGAGTAGTTACTTTTAATCTGTATTATAAACTTTATGGCTATGAATATATTTTACTGTTTTTTAAAGAAAGTATGATATTCCATATCAATAAGCAATTTTACGTAATTTAATCAGTGTGCTAAAACTAATAGTAATTAATAGTAAAGATTTTAAAACGGCATTCCTAAACTAAACTAAAACATACTTACTTATGGGTTAGGTATAAAGAAGATCCCCCAATTAATCATTATTATTAATACTAAAACAAGACAGTCAATTATTAAAATTCAGACCATTTTTACGTCATTAAAAGGAGATCACAATGAAATGTAATATCTATATAAAATACACATAATGCATATGTGTATTAATCAACGTATTAATGCTTAAACCTTGTACATATAATTTTAACAGTCGACCGTCAATATTTATTTTAATTAATAATTGATAACACTATTAAAAGGAGCACATAATAAAACGTAAACAACCTATAATGCATATGTGTATTAATCAACGTATTAATGGATTTATTTTCCGCTTAAACCCTGTGCGTATAATTTTAACCCTATTATTTTTTATTATATTTTAACCCTATTAAAAGGAGCACGAAGTGAAAAGTAAAAACAACCTATAATGCATCTGTGTATTAATCAACGTATTAATGGATTTATTTTCTGCTTAAACCTTCTACATATAATTTTAACAGTTGACCTCCAATATTTACTTTTAATTGATGACACTGTTAGAACAATAAAACGTAAACAATCTGTAATACATATGTGTGCAACCATTTAATGCATTTTATTTCTACTTAAACCTTGTTTTAACATTCTCAAGGTGAAAATTATTTAAAGCATGTTTTGTAAAGCAAACTGGCAACTTAATTACTCATTTCATGTATAATGTTGAAGGTGGCTTTTTCTCAAGGAAAAATAAGTATGTAATAAAATTCATATATAGACAAGGTCGCAACCTACAAATGAGACTTAAAAGAAATGTAATAATTTTAATAACAATTATGCAATCTCTTTTATAATAAACGCGTTACGAAAAATAAAACCAAACTGTAAAAACATGTATCCCCGGCAGAATGATATTTAAACTTCATGTTAGATAGACCTAAACACCAGCTTTAAAAAATACCAAAGCCATCTGTTTCTATCAATAATACGGTTTAATCATTTTTATTCATATTTAATTTTAGTCTTACACTACCTGTATTAATTTTAATAACAATTATGCAATCTCTTTTATAATAAATCCTATTACGAAGAATAAACCACATTGTAAAAACAAAAACATCCCCGGCAGAATGATATTTAAACTTCTTATTAGATAGATATAAACACTAGCTTTAAAAAATACCAAGCCCATCTGCTTCTATCAATAATACGGTTACATCATTTTCATTCATATTTAATTTCATTTTTAATAGACATAAAATACATGTTAACTTAAAAAATACCAAGTCCATTTGCTTCTATAAAATATCGAATAATACGATTTAATCATTGTCATCCGTATTTACGACATCTATATACATGCCTTACGAGACTAGGGTCCTCTATTAGAATACAAATTCAAAATTCGCATAAAAAAATACGATCCCCACACGTGGACGTCAAGGTAAAAAAAAATGGCGGCCAAGGTGTCCCAAGGTCAAAGGTGAAAGTTAAGGTGCCTCGGTTCTACTATTATTTTAGATGCATCTACGGCACGAAATTAAGAAGAATAAAATGTTCATATTAAAAAATGGGAATCTCGTAAAATCTAACACAATTAGTAAAAAAAGAAAGGTAATCTTGGGCAACACATGTCCAATAGATAGTATTTTGTAATGTATTTCTGCCGCCGTTTGCGACAGTAAAGAGTTGAAGGCATCAATCGACCCACACATGTTAGAGAACAATTTCATGAAAGTAGTGATTTGTTTGGTAGAAGGAAGCACGCGATTTATTAATAAGATGCGAGCGCAATTATTAAATGAAAGTGTAAATGCGATATTTAAACGAGACATGTTAGTAGATAAAACTGAAAGAATAGATTGCATATGCAATGTCACATATATTCCTGAATTTTTTATAAAAAAATTATCCAAGTGCCGTAGATACTGAATTGTGTTCAAATTGTGGCAATTAGAAACATTCCATTTTTGCCTCCAAAATGTAAATACGTTAAATAATACCAGATTAAGCGATATCCCATTTGTTATAGTAGCACACGAGAAAAAATTAATCTTAAGATTACTAATAGCATTTGTTGCGCCAAATCAAATTAATAGCGATATTGGGCATTATATCGCCTATTGTAGAAGAATCAATGCAGTCTGGGAAAAGTATGACGACTTGCAAAAGGACACATACATTGTAAAAAATAATATTGTAGTTACTCACCATTTTCTTTTTTATACCATGTAAAAATTAGGTACATACCTACTTTTTATTTATTTTAAACTTTGAAATATGTTAATGAATTTTTTCTAACGATGGAATTGTACATATCTAGATTATTCATTTTTTCCAGAAATTAAATTTATTCCTTTCACGTCACCCTAAAGAATCATTTTCTTGAAATCAGCTGGTCGTGTCGGTGCAAGCTATGAAGTACTAAGCGACAGTAATGAAGCACTAACGACGCGCGTCGGTCCCATCGTTAGTGCTTTCAACAAGGGTAGGAAAACAGCACTGTCCAGGAGGGGTCATTTTCTCGAAAACCACTGGTCGTGCTGATGCAAGCTATGAATCACTAAGAGGCACTAACGAAGCACTAACGATCTGCGTCGGTACCATCGTTAGTGCTTTCAACAAGAGTAGGAAGCCATCACGTCGCTTTTTCGAAAACCACTGGCCGTGCTGACGCAAGTTATGAAGCACTAAAAGGCACTAACGATCAGTCTCGGTATCATCATTAGTGCTTGAATTAACCGCGCCAACTTCACGGACCTCTACTAACAAAGCACTAACGATCAGCCTCGGTCTCATCATTAGTGCTTGAAATAACCGTGCCAACTTCACGGACCTCTGATAAGAGTACCAGGATATAAAGTTGATATAATTTTAATTAATCTATATAATTATAGCGTCTTGCAAACTTGATTTGTCGGTAAATTAAACGTTATGACGACTAAAACCAAAAATTTATTAACGATATAAAGTATTTATTTATTAATTACCACCAACAAAATTATTGTTAATTAGTGTAAATAAATTAGATTTTATTCTTATTTGAATTATTATTTTGTGAACCTAATTTGTAAAATTCTAAAACATAACAACGTGCATGGAATACCTTTCATATTTTAAGTGAAGCACAACATGTACCAGGTGTACTAAATTCGGCCGACAACGCTTTACAGATGAAAACTCTCGTAAAATGCAAAAGAATGATATAAGAATGTAAGGTAGTTTGTGAAATACAGGGCGTTTAAAAATAAAAACCGTTTTTCTTCAATAACTCTTAAACGACTTTAAACGATTTTAATTCTCTAATTTGCTCAACAGGTTTCTTTTAAAAACCCTCAAATTCTGACGCAAAATTTTTTTTCGACGTTTTTCCATTGACGTGGAACAGAGGTGTCGTTGCCCCTCGCGTTTTTACACCACTGTCAGATTGCAATTATTTCTATTTTTCTAGTTCTTTGCTTATTTCCGTGTAGAAAACTCAACCCTTGGCTTTTTTTGTTGGAAAAAGCAGAAAATTGCAATTCTGCCAGTTAGTAAAAATGGGGAGGCAAAATTTCTGTACCACGCCAATGGAAAAATGTGGGTAATAAATTTTGCGCCAAAATTTGAGCGTTTTTAGAGAAAATCTGTTCCAAATTAGAGAAATGAAATTGAAGTCGTTTACGAGTTATAATAAAACACTCTTCGTTGAAAGAAAAGAAGGCTTAAAGCGCCACCATATTGGGCAAAAAAATTGTAATAAAACGACAAATCTATGCCGATACCTTGGGAGACAAGTTTGTAACGTATTGAATAAGTTAAAAAAATTATTATTTACCCGGCTAGCTCTTTAATGTATGATTATAATGTAACCATAATCTACATTCAATATGAATTGTTTAAATTTTGACAAGCAACAAACAAAATACTGAACTTTACTTTTAGGAAGATCAATACTTATTTCCAAAATCAGTTAATGATATAATCATATGCGAATGTTTATAAAAATTAAACTGTTCACTTCAGGTAAATTGCGTTTAATTTAAATTGTGAATAGAGTTTTTCAATATCACTATGTAAACCAGTTTAAATACAAATTCAATAGTGAACTCTGCTAAAGATTAATAATATTTAATATTCATCCGATATAATATAAGGTCACTCAAGCTACCGGTTCATATGAAGTTCTGTTTAACTTTTTAACTTTATTGGATATATCACTGGCATAAATCATAATATTACTAATACCATTGATTAACAAGTTGAGAAGATACGCAACCTTATGGAAAGAAATGTACTGTATGTATCAATCGACCGCGTGGTGGCGCATAAGCGTACATTTATCGAGACCCAGCTTAGTACAGCTTCGACTTCGTTGGTGTTTACGTCGCTCGTTCTGACAACTTTTATTGCGGTGTATTGTGATGTTTTACGTGTTTCATGTTTTTAATATATAAACTATATGGTTAAGTGATTAGTGTAGTTAAGTATTGTAAATAAAAATCGACCATGGCAGCTGGTAGTATTTGTGTGTATATAAATTGTAAAAATACTTTAAAAAATAGAAGAGACTTAAGTTACTTTAAATTTCCTATTAATGATGAAAAGAGATGCGACGAGTGGAAGAAAAACTGCGGGAATATTAAAATAATTGAGATGGACAATAAAGACTTAAAACAAAAATTAATTTGTGAAAAACATTTTAGTTCCAAATTTATTTTGCAGAATTCTGTTCGTAAAATATTAAGTAAAAGTGCAATACCTGAAAAATTCATAGTTCCCGATGAAGGTACGTAATTATATAATATCATTTTTTAAATCAAAGTAGATTAAATTAAATTGGCTGAGTGATAAATTAAAAATCTTAGTCACTAACAATTTTAAATTACTTGAAAACTATTCAAAACAAACCAAGTTCTAGCATGTGAGGATAATCTTACCTCAAATATTGCCTTAGAATATAATTTTCAATAAAAAAAAACAGTACTTAAATAAGGAATTAATAATTAATTGCTGCTATCATTTACCCTTTAGATTCTTCACCTGTGATTATAAAAGAATTACGTACCTACTCCAAAAAAAAAAACGACCTCCATCATTGACGGATTCAGAGCCATCATCGCCTTCACCTAAAATTAGAGTAACGGAGAACTCTTTCCTCGTAGGACAGGACAGTGATTCGCGCGAATCCTGCGTCAGTGACAGGATTTTGAATATGCCGTCCTCAAGCACATCAGTATCTTTAACACCAAAATGTAGGAAACTTAAATCTCAGTTACGTATACTGCAAAAAAAATTGAAAGCAAAAACCATTCAAAACACCAGGTTTAAACTGAAAAGCAAGAACTTTACCACCAAAAACGTTGTTGAAGGTTCGATGGTTAATAAAAGTGTATCTGTAAAGACTTTTATAAACATGCAATTATTTCACAGAAAAAACACTCCATGGTCATATAATGAGAAACAGGTAGCATTATCTCTATATTATAAATCACCAGGGTGTTATAAATATATGCGGAATAAATTAGGTTTTGTTTTACCATCTGAAAGAACAATTCAATCGTGGTTAAAAATTTCCAATTTAGTAACCGGCGTTACAACAAATCTAACACAAAAGTTGATGACAAAAGTAAAAACAATGAATGACGACGAGAAACAATGTGTGGTTATGTTTGATGAAATTGCTCTAAAAAGAAAATTAGAGTTCAATAAATTTCAGGATATCGTTGAAGGTTACGAGGATCTTGGTCATTTAGGGCGTGATGACAAAGTTGCTAATACCGCTATGGTAGTATATCTGAGAGGGTTATTATACAGTTGGAAAATCCCCTTTTGTTATTACATATCTTCCGGACCAATCAAGGCGGACAATTTAAAAGATATAATTGTTACTGTTATTCAAAAATTATTAGATATGTATTTAAAACCTGTGGTTCTCATTTGCGACCAAGGAACTAATAACAGAAGTGCTTTGACAAAATTAGGTGCTTCAAGTGAAAACCCTGTAATATACATAAACAATACAAAACTTTTTACGTGTTTTGACACCCCGCACTTACTGAAAAGTCTAAGAAATAATTTCATCAATTCAAAATTAAATTTCGTGGTTAACGGAAACGCAGTATCTTGGAGCGACGTGTTGAAGACTTATGAAATTGATAGGAGTAGTACAAACTCTAGAGCCTTGAGCAAAATAACTCCAATTCACATAAATCCAAACACCTTTCAAAAAATGCGAGTAAAACTTGCTGCGCAAATTTTTAGCCACACCATGTCTTCTACAATAAGAACTGTTTCAAAACTACGTCAGTTCGACAGTTCAACGTGCGAAAATACTGGGAATTTTATTGAAGAAATTAATAACATATTTGATTCCCTTAATAGCAGAACATTAGAAGATCCTAATCCTCATCGAAGACCCTTGTCCATATATAGAAATACTTCATTAAATAATTTGGAAAACGGGTTAAAATACTTTAGTAATATTAGCGTGTATAGTGATGGAAAAATGCGTAATAACATTTATTGCATAGATGGCTTTAAGTGGACTATTCGATCAATATTACTATTGTGGAATGATTTACAAAAAGAAGGAGTGAAGTATTTAATAACAGGGCATATTAATCAGGATGCGTTAGAACATTTTTTCTCAGTAGTTCGCAGCAGAGGCGGATACAATCCAACGCCTTCTGTTCGTCAATTTAGAATATCTATGCAACAAAATATGTTCATAAGATTACAAACGGGAGCTGATTCTGCAAATTGCGAAATAGATGAAGCCGAAACTTTTGAATTGGATAACCAACCGTTGGAATCGGATGTCGAATTACCAAATAGTACTTCAAACACACATCGACATATTATGGAAGTGAGTGCTAGTGACGGTGGCAATGATAATGAATCTATCATACAAACACAATCAGTTAGTCCTACGAATTTGGAATCTTGTAGTATTGTGTATCTAGCTGGTTATTTAGTATTCAAGCTGCTTAACAAATATAATTGCACGTTGTGTAGTGAAAGACTAGTGAAGTGCGAAGAAAGTTTGCTTTCTGAAAACGAACTATTGTTATTGTGCAAAGATTATGGAACGGAGCAACTATCCCATTTAAAAGACCATCCGACTCTTTTGTAGAATTTGTATCTAAATTATTGGTATCGTTTAATTTCTTTTTGAGAAAACAAGTCCAGCAAAGGTATTGCCAAAAATACTTATATATTTTTAAAAACAAATTTCGCGAAGGATTTTGACAGTTTTTGCATAGAACATATAAATGACAGCATACATCTACTCATAAAAATTAAAATTTATGCAACATTAAAAAATGACTCTGAGAAACTCATTTCCCAGAAATTAAATATTAATCATTGTAATTCCCATAAACAGCATAGAAAACTACGTGTATTGTCTTCAACCACACCTAATAACAATTTCTAATTTTTTTCAAATCCTATTTTCTTGTATGTATTCAAAAAACGACGTTTGAAATGTATTTTGCAACTTCCACAGAAAAAATTAATAATCTAGTTCATTAAGGTCTCTTAATTTGTTCTTGAGGAAGAAGAACAAATGCTCTAAAGTTCTTGCCCAAAATAATTACAAATTTTTCAAAAAAAATGTTAAAGTGTTTTATAACTTTTTCAACAAAACATAAACGTTGGACATATCTACGAATAAAAATCGAATTGTATTCAACTTTAACAAATAATTAAGAAAAAGTCACTTTAAATAATTAAGATAGTTTTAAAAATTAATAATCTAGTTCATTAAGGTCTCTTAATTTGTTCTTGAGGAAGAAGAACAAATGCTCTAAAGTTCTTGCCCAAAATAATTACAAATTTTTCAAAAAAAATGTTAAAGTGTTTTATAACTTTTTCAACAAAACATAAACGTTGGACATATCTACGAATAAAAATCGAATTGTATTCAACTTTGACAAATAATTAAGAAAAAGTCACTTTAAATAATTAAGATAGTTTTAAAAATTAATAATCTAGTTCATTAAGGTCTCTTAATTTGTTCTTGAGGAAGAAGAACAAATGCTCTAAAGTTCTTGCCCAAAATAATTACAAATTTTTCAAAAAAAATGTTAAAGTGTTTTATAACTTTTTCAACAAAACATAAACGTTGGACATATCTACGAATAAAAATCGAATTGTATTCAACTTTAACAAATAATTAAGAAAAAGTCACTTTAAATAATTAAGATAGTTTTAAAAATTAATAATCTAGTTCATTAAGGTCTCTTAATTTGTTCTTGAGGAAGAAGAACAAATGCTCTAAAGTTCTTGCCCAAAATAATTACAAATTTTTCAAAAAAAATGTTAAAGTGTTTTATAACTTTTTCAACAAAACATAAACGTTGGACATATCTACGAATAAAATCGAATTGTATTCAACTTTGACAAATAATTAAGAAAAAGTCACTTTAAATAATTAAGATAGTTTTAAAAATTAATAATCTAGTTCATTAAGGTCTCTTAATTTGTTCTTGAGGAAGAAGAACAAATGCTCTAAAGCTCTTGCCCAAAATAATTACAAATTTTTCAAAAAAAATGTTGAAGTGTTTTATAACTTTTTCAACAAAACATAAACGTTGGACATATCTGCGAATAAAAATCGAATTGTATTCAACTTTGACAAATAATTAAGAAAAAGTCACTTTAAATAATTAAGATAAGTTTTAAAAATTAATAATCTAGTTCATTACTCTCTTTTAATTTGTTCTTGAGAAAGAAGAACAAAAATGCTCTAAAGATCTTGCCATAAATTTAATATAATTATGTATTTGGAGATTTTGTTTGAAATAAAATTTAATATAAGTGATATAAGTTTGAGCCGCTATTGTCAATAGGGTTTCTTAATTATAAATATGTATTTTTAACGCATGATTGAATACGATCAATGTTGGTAAGGAATAATAATGTATATATGTAATTTATGCTTTAAAAATTTTTAAATGATTATAAAAAAATTAAATTTCACACTTTTAAAAGAAATAAAAATGATTCTATCGACTTGTTTTCTTAACTGCTGTTATGCATGTAACATTTGTAACCTGCTGACTCGTCAAACAGATCGAGCATTGTCAATTAAATTTGTAAAACGAGTTATAAGCTAGTTTTAGAATGGTTTACGGAGGGAGCCACTTTCTTAGCATACAGTTTGTGGGCTGCGGGGTGCGTTGCGGTAATATACTAAGCAGGAAAGTGGAAGGAGACTAGGTACACTTTGAAGCGTTATCGTTGCGTATCTTCTCAACTTATTAATCAATGCTAATACCATAATATATGAATTGATCAAAGTAACTGAATCAATTTGTAATTAATAATTATTTGCACAACTAATGTGCAAGTATTTTTCTTCCTAAGGACTAATTTTGTTGTTAACTTTACTAATTGATCACTCGAACAAACAATGAATTTATAAAGGGTAATAAACATTTTTAATTTAATTTTGTCTCCTAACTGCCAATTATGTTAGGATATCAACGTCACAGTTAATTCACATGTAGCTGTAATTCATAATCAGTCTTAAATCAATGAACTATTAACTAAGTTGGACCATGCGAGTCTTTTCCAACTTTAATGTAATAGTGGTATTTACTTCGTATGAAATCAAATGAATGATCAAAAAGGTAAAACTCATATTACCATAGTTTCAAACTAAACAGTACAATCTTACCAATTTATTTACATGAAGTTATCAACATAAATATTGTAAATCTTAAATAAATCCTAACATACTGCATCTAGCTCTTTAAAGTTATATACATAATTAACCAATGGTCAAATTCCGACACACAATTAATTCACTTAAGTAAATTTTTATAATGTATTTGAAATTTAAATTTAATCTCAGTACGTAACCATTGATCCCAAAATTATATAATAAAGATAAAAGTCTCTTACCTAACTGACAACATGTAATCCAATATTAGGTACCTCTTGAATACACACACTTTACACACAGTAGTGATACATTCCCAAAACAAAGTGCTGTATAAATATGTTCCAAACTTCTTGAACTGAATTGATTCTTGGCTAATAAATTTCTTTCACTTCCAGTAATTAAGGCATACATAATTCTTTAATCACCAATTTATGTACCTGTGTTCAGTCTCACTATTTGAATTCCAATACTGCCCAATCTCAAATTACGGTTACATAAATTGTTCAAATTTTGCTTATTATTTACTATTGTTTACACAATTTTAACGATTTTGTTGAATTTCAAGTTATATCCAACCAACTGTAAAATAAGTCCTTCGAGCATTTATGCAGCTAAATTTATAGTGATTAATATACAGTGTCTGCTATTGTTTCTTTTAAAAGGTATTACATTCATTACACAGTACTGCTTTTCTTCCTTTTAACTAATGTTACAGATAAAATTGAAAAAATACTAATTAATTATGGCATTAGGACTATTTTTAAACCTAAAAGGAAAGTTAAAGAACATCTAATGTCACCTTCAAACCCATTATCATCTTCCGGAGTGTACACGTTATATTGTTTATGCGGAAAGGTATACACTCGAACCACAAAATTTAGCTTTGATACAAGAGACAAACATGAGATTCTGTAGATTAGGTCAAACAGAGAAATCTGCGGTAGCTGAGCGTGCATTAAACAATTTAAATCATGACATTAAATTTGATAACACCGAAATATTGTCAAGGTAAACTCATTATTATGTTCGTTTACAACGTGAAGCTATTGATATATTTGAACATTACCATAGCACTATAATTTTACATATGTAGTTGAAATTAAAATTAAAAAATTATATAAAACGCACTACATTGTGTTTTCACTGTAAAATAACAATTTCATTAATTAACAAAGCTATTTCGTTGTTAGATTTAACTAGATTATTTTAATTGATGTCAAGTTTGTATTTGTGAATGCTTTTATCAATTTCAAATTAAAGTTTTTCACAACTTTTCACTTTTTCAAATTTTGTAAATTTGTTTCAACATCATAAATAATTCTGAAAGGTTGTATTACTACTGATGAAGATAACATATTATCGTCGTTTTTTTACAAAAACAATGGATGATATTGAAAAACTGATTTCGGCACAATATATGTACTACAAAATTAAGACATTTTAGAACAATTTTGGTTTGTTGAGAAAAACAATTGGCCATGTTATTTTCTATTTACGAAAACATCGCTTTTTACAATGTAATAATAAAAAACTGGAACAATATACTGCAACATTAGTACATTCTGGAACAGTTTTGGCTTTTTTGAAAAAAAAAATTCGTGATGATACTATTTGTACGAACACACCATTTCTTTACGAAAACAATGGGTGATATTAAAAAAACTGATTACGGCACATTATACTGCAAAATTAACACATTCTGGAAGTCTTGTTTTTTTGAAAAAAAATTGGCCTTGCTAACTTTTTTTTACGAAAACATCGTTTTTTTTGCGAACTCAATGGATGATATTGAAAAACTGATTTCGGCACATTATACTGCAAAACTAGCACATTCTGGAGTTTTTTTTTTTTAAACAATTGGTGTTATTAAAAAACTGATTTCGGCACTTTATACAGCAAAATTCGCACATTTCGGAAGTGCTGCTTTTTTTGAGAAAAAATTGGCCACGCTACTTTTTTACAAAAATGTTTTTCACAAAAACAACGGGTGGTATTGAAAAACTGATTTCGATATATTACACTGCAAAAATAGGAAGTCCTGGAAGTTGCCTTTTTTGAAAAAAAAAATGGCCATGTTAGTTTTTTTACGAAAAAAAAAATGTGTAATATTAAAAAACTATACCATTATACTGCAACAGTAGCAGATTCTGGTTTTTTTAAAAAAAATTCGTGATGCTACTATTTGTACGAAAACATCATTTCTTTACGAAAACAATGGGTGATATTAAAAAAACTGATTATGGCACATTATACTGCAAAATTAATACATTCTAGAAGTTTTGTTTTTTTGAAAAAAAATTGGCCTTGTTACCTTTTTTTTTACGAAAACATCTTTTTTTTGTGAACTCAATGTATGATATTGAAAAACTTATTTCGGCACATTATACTGCAAAACTAGCACATTTTGGAGTTTTTTAAAAACAATTGGTGGTATTAAAAAACTGATTTCGGCACTTTATACTGCAAAATTCGCACCTTCTGGAAGTGTTGCTTTTTTGAGAAAAAATTGGCCACGCTACTTTTTTACAAAAATGGTTTTTACAAAAACAATGGGCGGTATTGAAAAACCATTTCGACATATTACACTGCAAAAATAGGAGATCCTGGAAGTTGCCTTTTTGAAAAAAAAATTGGCCATGTTATTTTTTTTACGAACACATGGTTTTTACAAAAATAATGTGTAATATTAAAAAACTGGAACATTATACTGCAACATTAGCACATTCTGTTTTTTTTTTGAAAAAAAAATTCGTGATGCTACTATTTGTACGAAAACATCATTTCTTTACGAAAACAATGGGTGATATTAAAAAAACTGATTACGGCACATTATACTGCAAAATTAACACATTTACCATTTCGACATATTACACTGCAAAAATAGGAAATCCTGGAAGTTGCCTTTTTTGAAAAAAAAAACTGGCCATGTAATTTTTTTACGAAAATGTTTTTACAAAGAATGGGTGATATTGAAAAACTGATTTCGACATATTACACTGCAAAAATAGGAAATTCTGGAAGTTGCTTTATCGAGAACAAAAATTTCCCATGTAATTTTCTTTTTACGAAAACATCGCTTTTTACAAAACTAATGTGTAATATTAAAAAACTGGAACAATATACTGCAACATTAGCACATTCTGGAACCGTATTGGCTTTTTTGAAAAAAAAATTCGTGATGCTATTATTTGTACGAAAACGTCATTTCTTTACGAAAACAATGGGCGATATTAAAAAAACTGATTACGGCACATTATACTGCAAAATTAACACATTCTGGAAGTGTTGTTTTTTTGAAAAAAAATTGGCCTTGCTACCTTTTTTTTACGAAAACATCGTTTTTTTTGCGAACTCAATGGATGATATTGAAAAACTTATTTCGGTACATTATACTGCAAAACTAGCACATTCTGGAGTTTTTTAAAAACAATCGGGTGGTATTAAAAAACTTATTTCGGCACTTAATACTGCAAAATTCGTACATTCTGGAAGTGTTGCTTTTTTGAGAAAAAATTGGCCACGCTACTTTTTTACAAAAATGTTTTTACAAAAACAACGGGTTGTATTGAAAAACTGATTTCGACATATTACACTGCAAAAATAGGAAATCCTGGAAGTTGCCTATTTTGAAAAAAAAATTGGCCATGTTATTTTTTTTACGAGAACATCGTTATTTACAAAACTAATGTGTAATATTAAAAAACTGGAACATTATACTGCAACAGTAGCACATTCTGGTTTTTTTGAAAAAAAAAATTCGTGATGCTACTATTTGTACGAAAACATCATTTCTTTACGAAAACAATGGGTGATATCAAAAAAACTGATTACGGCACATTATACTGCAAAATTAACACATTCTGGAAGTTTTGTTTTTTTGAAAAAAAATTGGCCTTGCTATTTTTTTTTACGAAAACAATGTTTTTTTGCAAGCTCAATGGATGGTATTTAAAAACTGATTTTGGCACATTATACTGAAAAATTAGCACATTCTGGAACAGTTTTGATTTATTTTTAATTCGTCATACTACTTTTTTTTACGAAAACATCGTTCTTATAAAAACAATGGGTGACATTGAACAACTGATTTAAGCACATTATACCGCAAAACTAGCACATTCTGAAGTTTTTACAAAAACAATTGGTGGTATTGAAAAAATGATTTCGGCACAAAATTCGGATATCGTTTTTTTAGAAAAACAATTGTACTGAAAAATTAGCACATTATGGAACAGTTTTGGTTATTTGAAAAAAAATTTGCCATACTTTTTTTTTACGAAAACATAGTCTTTTACAAAAACAATGGATGATTTTGAAAAACTGATTTCGACACATTGTACTGCAAAACTAGCACATTCTGGAGTTTTTTAAAAACAATTGGTGTTATTGAAAAAGTGATTTCGGCACAAAATTCGGATATCGTTTTTTTAGAGAAACAATTGTACTGAAAAATTAGCACATTATGGAACAGTTTTGGTTTTTTGAAAAAAAATTTGCCATACTTTTTTTACGAAAACATCGTCTTTTACAAAAACAATGAATGATTTTGAAAAACTGATTTCGGCACATTATACTGCAAAACTAGCACATTCTGGAGTTTTTTAAAAACAATTGATGGTATTGAAAAACTGATTTCGGCACGTTATACTGCAAAATTTGCACATTCTGGAAGTATTGCTTTTTTTGAGAAAAAAATTGACCATGCTACTTTTTTTACGAAAACATCGTTTTTTTCTACAAAAACAATAGGCCATATTAGAAAATGGATTTCGGCATATTGTACTGCAAAATTAGCACATTCTGGAGCAGTTCTGGTTTTTCGAAAAAAAAAATTGTCATGACACTTCTTTTTTACGAAAACATCGTTTTCACAAAAACAATGGGTGATAGTGAAAAACTGATTTCGGTATATTTTACCACATTCTAGCACAACCTTTGTTTAACAGATAAAACAATCGCCAAGGTAATAAATGGTTTGTAGTTGGGTGAAAAAATTATTTAAGACTTGAAAAGTCTTAACCGTTTACTGCTCGATTTATTGTTTTTTCATAAATAAAATAAAAATGACTTTTGCTAATATAAAAAGCTATCAAGTTAGACAAATATTCAACCCTTTCAGTTTGTAGGGGTATGTTATTTGGAGATAACATTGGGTATTCTCGTAAAAAAAATTTATTCAGGTAATTGATTACATGTCTTTACGTTTGTTAATTTGCATGGAAGTAAGTACACTTTACACTTGGTGCAAACGGTTTGTATCAAACCAGAACATCCTGGGTATTTGCATCTACCCTTTTTTCCGTGTAGTTTGGCCAGTGTCCTATTTGGTCCTTCATGGTGTCTTGGGTTGGCATTGTAGTTACCTTTCCTTTTTTCTTTTTAGCTTCCAAACCTTGTAGTACACTACCTTGGATTAGTCGACCCCTTTTCTTCGAACCCACTTGCATAGTAGAGCATGGAGTAAAAGCTACCAAATTCATAATCTTATTTATTCTGATACCACAAGATTCGCAATCACGTCTATAAAGGAGCCATGCGTGGACTACACAAAGGCAGATTTTTAGGTACCATTTTCTACTTCTGAATGATGTTCTGTATAAACCTATCAAAGAGTCTATGAGATCAACGCCGCCCATAAACTGATTATATCCTTTGAGTTTGAACCCATCGCTTCACGTTCTTTACTGGATGTGCCCCTGCAAATGTGCTAAGGATATTCACCACCTTATTGTCAAACCATTTTACACAAATAAGGTCGACTGCTTCTAATGTTGTCCTTTGCACTTCAAGAGCCCCTCGCCTTTTTTACTCAGCTCTTTATCATTTGCAAAATACGTCCTTGAAGCCTATTAGAACATACCGTGCCAATACTTCCTCTTTTTCTAGTGCAACTTGCAAATGAAGATTATTGAACCAATTAGCGTAGTATATTTCATAAAACATGTTTCGCGGAATTATTTTGGCCAACTTCAACACGATATTGCCACTAGCACCGACGTCTGGAAGATCTAAATATGGTTGTATGGCGCCAGTGTTCGTTTCCCAATTATACACCATGCCTTTCGAATCACACATAACAAAAGCTTTGAAGCCCAATTTCTTAGGTTTGGACTTTAGATACTTTTTCAAACTACACGGACCTTTTCAGTAATGGGTATTTGATTACATTTTCGCACCACGCTGTTCAAAAAAGGTCTTAGTTTGAATATGTCAGCACCAACATTCTATGTTGCATTATCGTTGAAGTACAAATTAGATTTTACTTGTTCCCATCTGTTCCTGGACATGATTTCTGATACTCTGGTTACTTCAGTTTCTCTCTGCCAATACATTCTGGTATTGGGAACCCATACACTGACATAAAAAAGCATACACCTATGAATCGTTCTATATCGGTTATGGTTATGGCAGAAGGCTTCTCTGGATTTTTGGTAGAAACGTACTTATTGGATTCTTCCACCATAAGTTGTTCTATATCCGTATAAATTATTTTTCTAAAATAAACCAAGGGTGTTAGAGGTTATTCTGGCCTATTCGGCAAGGCGCCTTTCCAAGGTTGTGTGGGTCGACATTGCTCTACCTTCTCTGCTTTTCCAAACAATTTTTCTTTTATAATTGTTTTTCCTCTTACTGGGCCCTGCTCGTGGTTCTTCAGTATGTGACTCATCACTTTCTTCGTCTTGTACAACTTCGTATTGTTCATCACTGGATGCATTGGTTTCGTTTGTTATAGCCTCATCATCTAAATAATTATCATTTTCAAGAATTTCTATACCTTCTGGAACTCATTCTTGGATCAAAATATCTTCTAGTTCTTCTGATTCACTATCAGATAGATCCGAAATTTCAAAATCATCGGGATTCTGCAAGACTTCAGATCTCTAGAAGTGTGTCTATAAAATTTGGATGGATTCATTGTTGCCTGAAAAAACCTACCTTATCTGCCCAGTGTAACTTTGAAGTAACATACAAAATGTATGTGAAAACTTGTGCTTGATATGACAAAATTAATTCTGTTTTATTTGCAAATACCTTAGTACACCTGAATGATATCAACTTTTATTTTGAAGAACTTACCAGCAAAAAAAGCAGTAAATAATTTCTTTTCCCGACAAACTTCACCTGTCACTCTATAATCGGCCTTAATCGGCTTTGTAGAAGTCATGATAGATGGCGACTGTGATACCACACAATAATTTCCATATTGTTACTTGAAAGAATAGTGGGTAATCATGGAAATAAAACATTTAATAAGAAAACAAATTAAATTCCTAATGTTACGTTCACGTAACGTGGGGCATTATAAGGTTAATAACAATCGTGCAAATATCTTTATCAAAAAAATGTTGAAACAATCGAAAACAAATAAACAGAACTTGTAAAACGACCCTCCTTAATGAAATAATCGAAATGTAATATTTTCCCATATGCCAGCCTTTATGTATGTACAAATTGAAAATATCAATAAATATAGAAATAAATTTTTTATGCATTAACTTAGACTTACTCATAGAAGATTAGAAGAACTTAAAATAAAAATTTATCTGTGCATACCCACCTGCACATATATAAATTCTGAACCAATTAGTGCATTTAATGATAATGACTAACGTATGTTATAAATATATTTAATCTATAATTATGTTTATGAATCAGATGTAAATACGGATATATTTTAAATGCGAAATAATTAATAACCAATTTTTTATAATAGGTCACGTAAATAACATTTGGAAGTTAAAATTAACGAACGAACACCAGAATTACACTATCACATGCTCTTGGGGAGCGGCATGATTTTAAGAAAATGTTTAATTTTTGTAGATTATACGAGTTATTTGTTGTTAAATTACATAATTTAATTTTATTCATCTCGCTGCTTCTGATTTGTTCCTAGATTACACTAAAAATAACATCCCATTTGTCACACGTGTCATTAAAGCATTAATTTATACAAATCTAAAAATATGTAAACATAGGTAATTAATAATTTTAATTAACCTGTTCCTGTCAATAAAATCTATCTTTATCTATCGTGATTTTTTTTCTGTTATATACAACTATATACATGAAATTTCCATTCGCTAGAGAATGTAATTAGAGTAATTACGAAATTAGTTTCTTATTGTGAATTATTGTTTGAACAGAGTTATAACGATGCCATTGTTTGTAAAAATTCGGTAATTTAATATAGAGATTTACTATAGACTCAAACATGTAATTAGAATCTAATTTCCAGTAAGTGCTAGACGAATTGAATTCTGATTAAACAACAGAAGGCATCACGGGTGTTACAGGAATAATGCCCTCGGTCAGTGCGGGGGAAAATTCTTTTCGTGTTTTAAATCAGATGTATTAAAGAAATATGTAATCGTGAAAATTCCAACTTGATAGTATATACCGTTTCGGAGAAATAATGTGGAGGTGGAGTTAAAGTGGTGTAAACCTACGTCAATATAGTTTGTTTATCAATTAAAATAATTTTTATCTGCGTGTTTTAGTCTGCTTTTTCCTGATAAATAAATTCAATTTAAAATGTACGCCACTGACACTTCGTGCACCTTCGGTAATTTTAGCCACTGTAACTGGTCACTTTTTTCAGACCGGTCAACTCCCAACGGGTTAATTCTACCTCTATCATTCATCCAATATATCAAATACGTGGAATCTGATTAAGACCGTTTAAACACTTTTGGGCTATTTGAAACACAATAGCTTTTTCTGTCATTCACTATTGAGTTGATTCAATATTCCCACATACCGAACATACGGCTCCGTATTACAAAATATAGGTATAATTTTAGACTAATTTGAGTAATTAATCGATTTTTTTATATATCAAATGTAATATGGAATCAAATTAAGGCCGTATAAAAAGCCTTTATTTTAGAACATTATTTGAAACACAATATATTTCATCCTGGATTTCATCTTTCGGGAAGTACAGTGTTGACCTCGGGGCATATATATATACCCGTAACACATTTGATACCTTAATTACTATATCACCCCTTTTGTTATATTCCCAGAGTAGTTTTATAAAATATCGTTTTATATATACAGGGTGTTAATACTAAGTAGTTACACCCGAAAATGGCAGTTAGATCTCATTAAAATAAACAACTTTTTTTAGTTCCAATTTTTGATTTTGTACCCCGGTTCGAAGTTATAGCTCTTCGTTTGTTTTTCGAAAAATAGTCACATCTTCTTTATTTTAAGGACTATTAATAAAAAATAAAAAGTTTCTGAATTAGCTTTCGATTCTCTAGAACATTTGTATTTACAACTATTTTCTATTTTTTCAAATAACAAAATGGCGACCGATCAAAAATTTCAAACCAAGATATTTTGATAACCACTCGATCGATTTTGAAAGTAAAACATTTATAAAATCGTTAAATTATCTACTACAGTATTTGCCTGGAAAAGTTCTTCAATTGTTTAAAAAAATTATTTAGTTAGTGTCGTTACTCTGCACAC